>PVJS01000896.1:0-111166 GCA_004027185.1 Glis glis | reverse complement strand
GACTGAATTAGTGGTTGCTCCAATCCTAAGACTCCAGCTCTTAGACCGTTCGACCAGCTACTGGTTCCTCTGACCCTCCACGTGCAGTCAGAACCTGGGACTACATTGCTGCAAACTGTAAGCCATCTGATAAATCCTTTTTTAAAAAAATATACTCATTCTGTGTATTCTGTTAATCTAGAGAACCCTGTCCAATACAGTTACATTCCTCTAAGTATTAGGGAAATGCTGAGAGGTCCTGTGGTTGTCTTGCCATCCTGACATCTAATTTCTTCCCAGCTTGTTGATAAAGGATTAAACTCTGTTCCCATCCTTATTCTTAGCATCAACCCAACAGGACTGCAAAGCAGATGTTATTTACACACCTCTCAGATACTATTTACATACATCAAATCCGTAGGTTTTTTTGTAAACTAAATAATGTTAAGTGACTTAGCAAGAAATCACTAAATTTATAGTGACATAATACAATAAAAAAACAATAGGGGTTTTTTTTGGTAAGCGTTCAGTTCCCAGCCTCCTACACATGAATTAAGAGGCCAGATTCCAGCCGGGCATGGTGGCACACACTTGTAATCCCAGTACTTGGGAGGCTGAGACCAGAGGATCCAGGTCTGCGGCCAGCCTCAGCTACTTAGTGAGGCCCTCCCAAACTTAGTGAGACGCTGTTTCTAAATAAAGAATCGGACTGGGGTGTAGCTCAGAGGTAGAATGCTCCCTGGGTTCCATCCCCAGTACTGCAAAAAAAAAAAACAAGAGAGAGAGAGAGAGACAGAGAGAGAGACCAGATCCTTCCATCTTCTTGTTCCACCGTCCCCTAGAGTACTTGAAATCTCTGCTCAAAAATCTGGCTGACCAACTGGGGCAACACTGCAGGACAATCTTGAAAAGAGTATTTCGAGCAGGACCTGGTGGTGGCATACATTACTTCTGCACTCACGTCATTGACCAGAATTCATGACCACACTGGTTGTTAGGGAAAGTAGTATATCAATTTCTAATGCCTCATAGTAAATTACAAAAAACATGGTAGCATAAGACACACATTTATTATCTTGCAATTTCCATGGATGAAGAGTCCAGACACTTTTTACTGGGTCTTCTGCTCATACTTCACACAGCTAGAATCGGGGTTTTGGCTAGACTCCCTTTCCACTGGAAACTCTACTGTGAAAGGGTCTGTTTCAAAGCTCACTCAGGTTTCTGACCTAGTTAATTTCCTTATAGCTATATGAATAAGGGTCTTCGCTTTTTTTTTCTGGATGTCAGCTGGAGGTTGCCCTCAGGTTCTGGAAGCCCTGTAGTTCCTAGAAACTTCCTGCAGTTCCTTGTCTGAAAGTCTGAAAGACTTTCTCAACATGGTTGTGGTTACTTACTTCACAAAGCAGGCAAGATGAAAATGAATCACCCCCCCTACACACACACACACACACACACACACACACACACACACACACTAAAAGTGAAAATGTGACATAATTACTGAAGTGACATCTCATCGTGTTTGCCATATTTTATTGGTCAGTAGCAAGTCACAGGTCCATCTACACTCTTGGCGGGGGTATCCACTGGTTAGAACCAGATACACAGAATGGTGATTCCATTAAGGGAAATGGCTAGTAACGAAATATTCATAGGAATAAGTACAGCATACAAACTCTTGCTATGGGAGGAAGGGACAGCATGTTATCAGAGCATGTGATAGAGGAAGCTGATAGTACTCAAGATATCAATGCCAAGAAAAAGAAGGGCGGACTCCAGATGGTTCAAGGCTTTTCAGGCCTGCTGAGTTGATCCTAAGAATAATGGGAGATCATCGAAAGCATTAAAAAAGGAGAGGGACTCAGGTTGGGTTTATAAAAGATCATCTGTGTAATCACTCCACTATTCAACAGTTTTATTCTTGGGCACTTAAACCTAGAAAGATGGAAATTTAGATTCATTAAAAAAACTGCATGTAAATATTTATAGCAGATTTATTTTTAAGAGCTAAAATCTTAAAAGGTCCCACATATCTATCAGTGGGTTAATAGTTAAATATACTATGCATCCATACCAGAGAATACCAAGGAATATTATTCAGCAATTAAAAAGTAAGCTATTCATTCATAAAATGACTTGTATGAATGTGAAGGAAATCATGTCAAATGATAAAAAGCCAGTATCAAAAACATATTTTGTGATTCCATGAATATACTTTGCTTCAAGTGATAAAATTGTGGAAATGTAAACCAGACTGGTGGTTGCTGGGGGGTGGAAAAGGCATGGGTAACAGTAAATTGGTGGGTGGTAATAAAAGAGCAAAGAAAGGGATAGTTGTGGCGATTAAACTGTTCTGTACCTTGCTTGTGGTGGTGGATACAGAAACCTATACATGTGGTAGAATTGCATAGAACTAAATATTCACACAAAGACACAGACGGACATACATGAGCTTTAGCAAAACTGAAAAAAAATCTGAATAACCTTGGTGGGTTGTATCAATGTCAGTATCTTGATTCTGATATTATATTATAGTTTTGCGAGATGTTGCCAGGGTACTAAGCTGGGTAAAGGGCTCATAGGATCTCTATGTATTATTTCTTACAACTGCATGTAAGCCTACAATTCTCTAGAAAATATTTTTAAGATCATCTGGTTACACTGATTGCAATAGGCAAGAAGGGACACTAGAGGAGTTGGGGGGGCACCTTCAGTTGTTCAGTGGAAAAATGCTGATAGCTTGGACCTGGGGGTGGATGAGAAGGAGACACGTGGATCAATTCAAGATTGATTTAGGAATAAAACTTAAACTGAGGTTGAATGAGAGAAGGAAATATCATGAACTTCCAGTTTCTTGAAATATAACATTCAGTGTTTTCTCGTCTTCATGGTTTTGCCTAGGATCCCATTCAAAAACCATCTTTTCCAAATCACATGCTGGTGGAAAAGTTTCCCTCCAAATACTAGGATTTAGTGTGTACCAATTTCATAGCTCTTATGACTTTGACCTTATATTTTACATCTCTGCGAACCTGTCTTAGCTCATTCATGTTAAATTTAATAAATTTAAGACCAAGAATTGTGTCTGATAAACCCTATAATCCCTATAACAGCCAGCACCAGGCACAATATACCAGTAGTTTATTTTATTTTATTTATTTTTTTATTTTTTTGCGGTACCGGGGATAGAACCCAGGGGCGTTCTACCTCCGCGCTACACCACCGGCCCTATTTTTTTATCCTTTATTTTGAAACCAGGTGTCACGAAGTTGCAGAGGGCCTCACTAGGTAGAGAGAGAGAGAGAGACAAGGAGAGAGAGAGAGAGAGAGAGAGAAAGAGAGCTGAGGCTGGCCGTGAACCCGGATCCTCCGGTCTCTGCCTCCCAAAGTACTGGGATTACAAGTGTGTGCCACCACGCCCGGCCCAGTAGTTTATTTTTAATGAAATACTAAAAGCATGTGCACATGCAAGAAATCCACGACCCTTCATAACAATTTGTCTTGGCTATAATTAACTGCCACAAATAAAATTGCAGAAGATATTAAGACTATTGTTCTTGCTATTTCACCTAAATGGCCTTAATAAATCCACTGAAGCATTTTGTTAAATCACAGCTCATTGATCCCAAAACTAAAAAGGTGTCTGAGAGAGGTCTTGTCATTTGTCCCATGCATTATGCAGGACAGCAATGTCATGAGGCCTCCTGTAGACCTCCAGGCCAAACGCGGCCAAGAAATAGGTGGTCGCAAATAGGGACCACATAGCACAAGGACTGAAGAGCACTAAAGAGCATCTGGTTTGGAGAAACTCATCTCAGGGAGGGACAGAAGTTGTTTCCAACTGACTGAAAGCAGATTGCTTAATGAGCATTTTCTGGTACAAAACAGTACACATTTATAAGTGGATCAATGATAGGTTCCACAATGTTTGAGGTCAAAGGCCAAAGTCAAATAAATCCTTGCAATCCACACTTTTATTTGAGTGAGGCTGGTTACCCCTTGTGAGAACCCATTTGGAGAGAAAATATATATCAGTAATGAATTTTCTTCCTTTTTTTTTTTTTGGCCATACTGGAGATTGAACCCAGGGTCATTCTACCTCCAAGCTACACCCTCAGCCCTATTTTTAATTCTTTATTTTGAAACAGGGTCTCACTAAGTTGCGGAGGGCCTCACTAAGTAGCTGAGGCTGACCATGAATCTGGATCCTCCGGTCTCAGACTCCCAAGTACTGGGATTATAAGCGTGCGCCACCACGCCCAGCTAAAAAGTGTATTTTTAATTTTCACATAAAGAATATTTGAGAGGTTCCAGAGCAATGCCACAAATGTTGTGGGCAGCTAAGAAATATATGATATACTTGCCAAAGAAATATTAAAGGACACTCTCAGAATACGGTGGAGTGCTGTTGCATAGGCCAGAGGCTTCCCACCAGGCTGCATTAGAATCCCTTGAGGGTTGAAAGATAGAAATGTCCACACAGGAACCCCAAATCTGAATTAGTATTTGGGATGAGACCTTGATCTTTATCATCAACATTATTATTATTTTAAGCAACTCAAGAGTTTTCTTTTATGTGTAGGGGTGGGTAGTAAAGGTTGAATACAAGGGGGTTCTACCACTGAGCCACATCCCCAGTCCATTTAAGTTTTATTTATTTTTTTTTATTTTTGAAACAGGGTATTGCTAAGTGATAGCATGCTGGCCACAAACCTGTTATCCTCCTGTCTCAGCCTCCAAGTACTGGGATTACAGGCCTGCACCACTGTGCCTGACTGCCTCAGGAGTTTTCAATGTGCAATAAGAACCACTGGAATGGACCAAAAGCCAGATTACTATTCAAAAATGCTGCATTTGGATTTGATTAAAAAAGAAAAGTTTTTCTTCTTTATTTTCCTTTCATCTTTCCTAATAATATATTTCCTGTAGATCAAATCTCATGAATTGTTATTGTCAGTCTTTGCCAAGAATTCCACAAGTTCAAGATGAAAAAGATTGGTTATTAGTCCTTGATTGTTATTTGACTCAAAACAAAGACAGTGTTAGAAATATATGTATTCCAACTGGGCGTGGTGACACAAGCTTGTAATCCCAGTATTTGGGAGGCTGAGACAGGAGGATCGCAGTTTCGTGGCCAGCCTCAGCAACTTAGTGAGACCCTCCACAAGTGAGACCCTGTTTCAAAATAAAAGAATAAAATAGGGCTGGGGGTATAGGTCAGAGGTAGAATGCCCCTGAGTTCCATTTCCAGTACAAAAAAAATATGTATATGTATTCCAAATGATGTTGTACCATCAGATGCATAAAAAGAAAAATAAACCCCATCCTATTTTTTTTTATTTCATATGCTCACAGTCCTGGATCCCAGTGTGAATATATCCCTTCAGATGGATCTGTGATCCTGGTTTAGAGGTGATGGCGAGGTCATCAGAAAATAATTCATCTTGTCCCTCTTGTTTTGAAACTGATCCTAAATACAGATTACATAAGAGATTCTGGTGTGACTAGTGCTTTCTCATGACGTCCACAGGTAATATTTTAAAGAGCACTCTACCAAAGAGTGCCCTGAATAGGATTGCCTTCAAATGGGGGGAAAATCAAAATCTATTAAACAAAGGATTGCATCCACATCAGAGTATGGTGAGACCAAAACCAAACAACCAGAACACTCCAGAGATAAAAGGCAGAATGACATGTCTGAATCCCTAGGACCTGGTGCACTCTGAGTAGTGTTAAATTCCTTGAAGGTGAAGCAGATTTATGCCATGAGGATCCACTGCTAAGGTTAGCCATTTATCCCTTCTCTATTGCTTGGGAAAACATAGAGGTGTGCAAGAATAGAGGGGCTTGAATAAATTCGGTGACAATAAAATAAGAAAAAGCTAGGGAATTTATTATACCTTTGATATGTCTGCGTTCCTCCTTAGAAGCATGACTCATACTTAAAAGTTAATTCATTCAGTATCTCTTGAATCCTAAATAAATCCTCTGGCAGGATGAGAGTGTGGGGAAATACTAAGATCATTTACAAAGATTCCGTGGCCTTAAATAACTCCCATCCTAGTGAAGAAGTGAGAAGGAATTGGTCACATAGGATTAAATCTTTGATATACAAGCCAGGTGCCAACCTCAGTGGAACCAGGAGACAGAAACCATGAGATACACTAGTCTTGGAATTACTTCAACCATTTATTGGGATATAACATGTCCCTGAGTGATCCCAATCAATGTTGCACTGTTCAATTTTATGGTAGAGAAGACCCTATATCAGAAAGGAAACCTGGGACAGAAACATCACCCATGTCATATGGGTTGTCTCTGGTCAGTGTGACTGCTGGCGTATTGGTCAGATCAACAGAATTCACAGAATGAAGAAAGGAAGGGAGGGGGGAAAAAAGGATTTATTAGATTAGCTCACAATGTAGTCCTGAGTTTCGACTACACGTGAAGAATCAGAGGAATCAGCAGCTGGTCGGGCAGTCTAAGAGCCGGAGCCCCAGGTTTGAAGCAACCACCAATTCAGTCAAGTCCAAGATGTGAAGATAAGGAAGCTCTTTGGAGAAACGATGGTGAAGTTTCAGTTCGAAGAGCTGGAGGCTGATGATCTCAGACGAGAGCAGAAGATCAAGAAGTTCTCCAAGGAAACGGTGAAGTTGGAGACTGACGATCTCAAACGAGAGCAGACGCGTTTCTCTCAGTAAGAGTCACGGCTCGGTTCTACGCGGCTTTCTCCTTCTTTTTATCTAAGTCCTAGCACCTATCAGAACCCTGCTACCCACATTTAGGGCAGGACTTCCAGTTCAATCTGCTGTTATACAACCAAAGTCACATGATCTTAAGAGGGTCAAGTTGACAAACCAGAGCAACTATCACAGTTGGCCAGGGTGATTCGAAGAAAAATAAAGGGTCATGTGTGATTTAGTCTTTGGAGACTGGAAGTTAAGTCACACACTCTAGCTCATGCCTTGTCCAAAAGGCTGCCTTAATTGATTTATACCATTTTCACTACCATTGGAAGTCTTCCACCCTGGTTGTCCATGTTAGGGAATGTATTATCCACATAGTTCTGACCAAACATAAACAGTTTGTCTATTGAAGATAAAACCCATACAAAGGTAAACATTGTTGATATATTCAGAAGAGGAAGATTAGGTTCTTTGAATAGTAGACTCAGAGCAAGGGTGGAAGAGGAAATTGATTCTTACAAGAAATTTCAAATTCTCTAGGAGATGGTAGCAAAGCACTCTAGAAGTAGAGTTTCTACTTAATGAAGGGGGGAGTCTATCCAACAGTGGAAAATGAGTGACTAGTATTGAAACCTAAGCATTAAGACCCAAGCATGTTTTTCAATACTAAGAAAATGCTTTTAGAGAGGTGATGGGTTTGTGACATCTTTGCCAGGCAAACACTACATTCATGAGCAGCTGCTGCAAAGAGCCCAAGATACAGACAAAGACCTGGGGAGCTAGGAGAGAGTTAAGACTCTGGAAGTGTATCAAACCAGCAAACACTTCTTTAAAATGTGTGGAATCCACTGTTGGCAGCAAACAGTATGGTGGAAGAAGTAATAGCATTAACATTTAATGTATGCTGCCCAACTTCTGCCAGTAGCTAATAATGCTACTATCTTTGACTAGAGATTCTACACCTGAGGATGCATCCTTAAAAAAAAAACAGTAAATGTGCAAAGATATTTGTAGAAATGTATCCATCCTAATTTTATCTGCAATTTTAAAAATTGAAAATACTGCACTGCCCATCAGGAGGAGATTAATAATGTAAATTATGGGAAGGCCAACAGAATCCAGGAGATCATGAAAGGGCATGGTGGAAATCTTAAGCTATTGTATGCATGGAAAAATGTAAGTTACATTTTATAGTCAAATAAAAATGCTGACATAAATAGTATGAATAGGAAACACAGAAAAATCTCCAGAGTATATAAAATTAAATGTCAAAGAATATAATTATTATCATTGGGTAAGGGAGTCCATCTTAAAATATTTTATAGCCTTTATTACATATTTGTATATTTACTTGCTTCGCTTCATATTTATATATTTTCTGGAAATAAAGTATTTCATCAGTAAAAATAGAGCGACGATTTTATCCCTACTTTGTTAACTCTAAAGTTAACAGACTAGAATTTTAGAGGTTTGTGGTTATCAGAAATCAGAAACAAGACAGGGATTAGGAATCCTGAGTTCAACATCTCTTTGGAACCAGCAATCAGATCATAAGATGAAGATTTCACAGAACTCCAAAAGCACAGGAAATAAAAACAAAAATGTATGAAATAGGATTGTATCAAACTAAAAAGCTTCTGCACAGCAATGATACTAATGGACAGAAGGAAGAGAAAATCTACGAAATGGAGAGAATATTTGTAGACCATATATCTGATAATGGAAACTCAAAAAACTCCATAGCAAGAAAACACCTGAACATAAGAAAAAGATCCGAGGACTTTTCTCAAAGGAAGACTGACAAATGGCCAACGGGTGTGTGGAAAAGTTCTTGTTATCATGGATCAGCAGAGAAATGTAAATTAAAACCACAATCAGGTATTAATCTCATACCTGTTAGAGTCTAATATCAAAAAGACAAGACAAAAAATTGTTAGCAAGACTGTGGAGCAAAGGGAACCTGTTGTGGTTTGGATTTAACATATTCCCCCAAAGCTCTTGTGTTAAACAGTGCAGTCATGTTTGGAGGCAGAGCATAGATGTAGGTGGGTCCCTGGGGGCACAGCCGTGGGCACTGCATCTGTCCCTCACCCCCTCCTCTCTCTGCTTCCCACAACCATGAGCTGAGCATGGCCTCTTTGCTTCTTACAGCCATGCCCAGAAACCTGTCACCAGGGTTCCTGCCTGGGAGCCCAGTGATCAAGGACTGAAACCTCTGAAACCTCTCTAACCTCTGAACCATGAGCTACATAAACCTTTCCTTCTCTAAGTTGTGCTCATGAGGTATTAGGGTCACAGTGGCAAAAAAGCTAAGAAGGCTTACACTTTGTTAGTGGAAGGTAAATTAGTATAGCCATTACAGAAGACAGTATGGAAATTCCTCAAGCAATCAACATATGATCCAGCAATTCCCCTTCTAAGAATACATCCAAAAGAAACAAAATCAGTATGTTGAAGAGATATATGTACTCCCATATTTACTTCATCATTATTCATGATAGCCAAGATTTAGAATCCACCTGTTTTCATCAACAGATGAATGGATAAAGAAGATGTGGTGTATATACACAATGGAGTATTATTCTATCTTTAAAAAGAAAGAAATTCTGTCATTTTCAACAACATGGATAAATCTAGAGGAATATGCTAAGTACTGCTAAGTACTTTAGATTCCTTCTATAAGAATCTAAAAATGCTGAACTCATAAAATCAGAGAGTAGAATTGTGGTTCCCAGAGACTGGGGAGAGGGGCTGGTATTGGGGACATTTTGGGCAAAGGATACAAAATTGTAATTGGACAGAAGGAATAGGGTCAGAAGATCTATTGTACAACATAGGAGCTATCAGTGATAGAAATTTGCGATCTACTTGAAAATTCCTGGAGCTGGGCATGGTGGTGCATGCTTGTAATCCCAGTACTCAGGAGGCTGAGACAGGAGGATTGCAGGTTTGTGGCCAGCCTTAGCTACTTAGTGAGGCCCTCTGCAACTTAGTGAGACCCTGTTTCAAAATACAGAATAAAAAAATAGGACTGGGGGTGTAGGTTGGAGGTAGAATGCCCCTGGGTTTAATCCCCAATCCTGCAAAAAAAAAAAAAAATCCTGGAATAGTTTATTTTAAATGTTCTCACTACAAAAAGTGATAGATATGTGAGGTAACAAATATGTTAAATAGCCTGAATTGGTCATTCTACAATGTCTACATATATCAAAATTTCATGTTATACCCCATAAATATATGGAATCATTGTCAATAAATAAATATGAAAAAAGAAGTTCATAGGAAAACAAAGGCTCCTTACCTTGACCAAGGGTCATAGCTATTCCAGGGGAGGAATTAAATATTTGAGTACTTTCCAAGAGTGAGATGCCCAGTGAAATCATTTAGTAATCATCTGAATCTATATGAATTATGTTCTATAATACTTGGGCTTTCTGGAACATTGAATATTGTTCATTATACTCTCATTTTCAGAACTCTTTTCCTCATTAGCTTTTTCCATCAACTTTAGGATTAAACCCAGAAATTTTCCTGAATTTCAGTCTTCCCCTTGGACATTTCCAATAAATGGCCCACATATTCCTAAAACTCCTTATAAACCAAAGATATTATACATTCTCCTTACATTTTTTACATTGCACCCTGTTAGTTTATCTTTTGTTTTCTTTTTGGTAAATGATGGTCATCAGCAGTGTCTCCAAATGTAAGAGCTTTCAAGTCAACCTCAACTTTCCATCCCTCATTACTCCACAAATTCCTATAAACTCTGATTCCTAAACATTTTACATATTTATTCTCCATTTTTTACCTTCCCTTTTACCTTCCCTTGGTTTGACCCTATTTATATTTCTTTAGAATATTTTAATAACCCTTAAGTGACCTCCAAGTCTTACACCAAGCTCTCCTTTTCCCCAGTATGACTATCTAATCATGTTATTCTTCTATTTAAAACTCTTCATGGGATCCCCATAGCTTTCAGATTCTCTATGACTTTCTCTTACCTTTAGAGATTCAACTACTCTGACATCTATGCATGCACTGTGCTCTTAAAGTTCCCTAAAAATGTTTTACTCCTTATACCGTAATACATTTGTTAATACCTTATATTTTAAGATGCAGTTTGTCAAGGACCCACTTCAGAGCCAGTGGAAAATTAACTAGGATTAACTAGAACCCAATTTCATAGTAGGTGAATCGTACTATCAGAAGCCTGAGGCTACGTAATCGGGCAAGAATCGTTTTCAAGAAAAATCAAGATCAATGAAACTTCATGGAAGTTCATGGCAAAACAATATTACCCATACAGAAAAAGAAAGGGAAGGGCAGAAATAGAAGAGGCTACTTCATGGTCAGAATAGTTTAAAGAAAGAATTAATGTTCCAAAAAGAGAACTTGGCAGGAAGCTCAGAAATGAGACAATAAATGGAGACACAGTGCCAGCAACACACTTTCATTTGGAAACTGAGTCCTTTCAAGGAAATGAGAAAAAGATCATTATAATTGTAGAACACAAGCTGGGGTGGCTGAAAATCTCATCATGGTGATCAATTCCTCCAGTGTCTTTGGCCATGGTTGATCGAGCCAAGTATAGAGACGTGCGAACCAAGCTGGACCCAACTTCTTCCTTAGGAATTTATGAATTACAACAGAGACAACCAGAGGCAAAAGGCCCGAGAGTTGAGTACCTCATGCCTGTGTCCTAGTGAGTAGTTGCTATGGTTTGGCTATAGACTATCCCCAGAAAAGCTCATGTAAAAGGCTATGCAAAAAGGTTCAGAGGTGAAATAATTGAATCACTAGGGTTCTAACCTCATCAGTGGATAAATCCATGGGTGAATTAATCATTTGAATGGATTCATTGGGTGGTAACATAGGCAGATGGGGCATGGTTGGAGGAGGGGGGTCATTGGGGGTGTGGCCTTGGGGACTATATGTGTCCACAGGCCCCCTCCCCTCCCTCTTTCTGTTTTCAGCCTCCATGATATGAGAGCAGCTTCCCTCTGTGCACCCTGCCACCACCGCCACTTATGTTTCAGAGCTGCCGTAGGGACTGAAACCTCTGAAATCATGACCCCCAACAAATCTTTCCTCCTCTAACTTGTTCTTGTCAGGTTGCATCTGTCCTCCCCAGAACAATTTTGTCTGCCTTCCTTGGGATTTTGCTTGGATTCTCCAAAATCCATTACTAAATTTCCTTTGTGACTCAAGTCTACCAAAAGTTACTCCAAGTATTTGGGTAAAAAAAGCAAACAGACTGATATGTTTAAAATGAACTCTTTTGTGTGGAAGAATGGTGCATAAAATTTATATTCAAACAATAACAAAATAAATCCTGACCCTAGGCTGTGTCGATTTCTGACGCCGGTGGCAGGTGCCTGCTGACTTTCATGATTATGAGCCTGCTGCTCTCCTGGTCGGTGTTGTGGCTTCTAGTTGGCTTCACGCAACTTGACCGTGAGAGTTGCAGAAATACTCAACAGAGATGCATAGACACCTGTGAGCAATGGCATTTGATTGAGGGTGGGCGTGTTTCCAGAGAGCCTGAAACAAAAGCACTCTCTGTCTGAGAATCCCTTGGGAAGAAATGTCTCTTATGCACACCTGCCATGTGGAATTAACAGATAAATCAACAGTTTAAAAGCTTGGGTTCCAGCAGGTAGGTAATTAAAATTCAGTGCTAGGGCGGAGGTGTAGTTGAGTGGTAGAGTTCTTACCTAGGGTGTGTGAGTCTCTGGATTTCACTACCTCACTGCCTCAAAAAGTTTTTTTAGAAAAGCAGCATTAGATGAAATGCTTCAGAGTGATCCTGTGAGACTAGTCGTCATAAAATCAAAGCAAAATAAAATCACCCAGGAAAAGGTGGTCACTCAAATTAACCAATGCAGCATAGGCAGAGAGGAAAGGCAGAATCGAGGTGAAGCAAAGGTATAACTGGGAAGATACATTCTCTGGCACATCTAAGCCCTGGGGTGTAAAGAAGAGAGGAAGCAGGAGAACAAGTAGCAGGGTCAACAGCAGAGCCGGGCGTTGGGGTGACGGGGGTGGAATGTGAGGAGGTGCTAGAGGAAGCTCCCTGTGAACAGTCCACTGTGCACCTCAACCCACAAATTCATCAGACTCTGTGACAGCCCTGAACCTGCCGGGGCCACTGACTGCCTTGCAGATCTCCCCCACCAAGCTGAGCTCACAGAGCAGAGAGACGACCTGTTTTCTGAGAGCCCAGGACTTAGCAAGAACCTAACATGAGGTAAACCATAAATGTTGGCTTAAAAGAAGAATAGAACACATTTTGGAGCACAAAGGTAGTATTGTAATCTCATCTGGATAACTGTGGAAGAGAATGCAGAAGCAAATATATTAAAGTAAAAGTATGGATTGATTGATTGATTGATTGTGGTACTAAGCATTAAATTCAGGGGCACTCTATCTCCACTGTGCCACATCCCTAGCCCTTTTTACTTTTCATTTTGAAACAGGGTCTTGTTAAATTATCCAGACTGCCCTGGAATTTGTAATACTCCTGCCTCAGCCTTCTGAGTAGTTGGGATTACAGGCGTGCACCACCACATCTGGCTAAAGTAAAAATGCTTTTTAAAATGCAAATAGAAAGCCTTGTATAACATTCTTTTTCAAATTGCAAATAATTGCCATATTCTTCTGAGCACCTTGCAAATATGACGCTAATGATGGAAAGAGGAGGCGAAAAGGCAAATTCATCTTGCTTGTAGCAAATAAAGTATGAATTTTCTACTTTTGTGAAATCCCTGTGTTCTGCGAGAATAATATCTTTGTGTTTCTTCTGCTTATGTAGGATCCTGTAATACAGAGTTAATTTTAACCAGAGTAAGGGTCCATCATAATGTTCTTAACAAAGAAACAGGATTCCTTTGCGTTCAGAGTAAGTACATTTATACTGCTTTATTGGACACTGAGAATGGTACTTATAAAAAGCCATCTATTCATGGTGTGGTCATATCCTGAAATGTCCTTGTATCCATCAAAAAATTGTTTATTTGAAAATACCAATCTATCTTTGAAAGCTGAGAATGCAGAATTAAAATCAGTAGGAGATCAGAAATCTGGGTAAATCGGTGGCACTGATGTTTGTCCACAGTCGTCTACCATGAGCCTAACCCCTCAGAGGTCCTAGCAGAGCGACAATGTGCGTCAGTGGGTGATGTGTTCTTGCTCAATTGCAAATAGCAAAGAAGATGATTACAAGATGAATTGAAGGTCCAATTTTAATTAGTGTCTCTAGTATTTATAGAAAGATAATAAAAAGAAGTGTCAACAGAATTGCCTTGTTCGATGAAGCCATTCACCATAATGAATATGTGCAAAAGGCCCACACTCTGGCGAGTTTGGCAGAGCCTGGCATGATATCCTATGTGTGAAAAAAAATAATAATAGAACAAGAGCCCTCCTGGAAGCTTAATTTCAATGTTTCAAGATTCCATCTGTTTTCTTTCTCCCCGATATTTTAAGGTTGAGAAAGAATATATCTCATTAACATTATCGCTGAACTTTAGAGGCAGTATTACATAGTGAAGAAACGCGGCTTGAGAATGAGCTAGAATCAAATCTAAATACCAAGCCTACTAACTTTGACCTCATTCGACTCAATTGTGAAACAGGGTATATGAAACCTACCTCATGGAGTTGATAGGAGGAATAAACTCCTAGAATAAAGTAACTGAGAAATTTGCTATTTGAAAGGCCTTCTGATTTTGGGGGCGTTGTCTGTTTGTTTGTTTGCTTGTTTGCTTGTTTGTTGGAACCCAGGGGCATTCTACTGCTGAGCCACTTCCCCAGCCCTGTTTTACTCTTTATTTTGAAACAGGCTCTCACTACATTTCTGAGAGCCTTGCTAAGTTGCTGAGGCTGTCTTCGAACCTGCAATCCTCCAGTCTCAGCTTCCCAAGAACTGGGATTACAGGTGTGTGCCACTGTGCTTGGCATTCTGATTTTTTTAAGGCATGAGGCTTTAATAGAAGAAGAGCATACAAAAGAGGAGAGGAAAAGACAACAAATATGGATTACAAAACAGAAGAAAATTCATATGCTGAGGTCTAAAATCTCCTGGGGATGAAACGCTGCATGGATTTCTGATGGTGTCACCACAGAGTGGGGTCAGCCCCTCCCTATAATTCCCTTGGCTCTTTGTCATTCAGAAAATGATCACTTAGGCCCTGAACTCATGGTTTGATGGTTCTGATAAAGCCTTCACTAAATCCTTTCCCGTTCTCGTTCCATTGTCTCTGCAGAGTGAGAGAAGTCTGACAGAGAAAATGGCTGGAATAATTTATGAAAATAGCCTTCATTCACTGCCTTTCGCGCCAAAGTCAGAGAATCTGTGTTTTTGCATGGAATGTCTTGTCCAAACTCTACTTTAAACATATTTTTAATTCTTAAATACATTTCAGACTGAAAATACTTTTTTTTATTTTTACTGATTATTCATATCCATCCATTTTGCTGTTATATGCCTTTAAGATTTAGACTTGGGTTTTTCAAACATTTGGAAAGTATACTCTGAATAAACAAATATGTTCAGAGTATCTATTAATCTCATCATCTTCACCAGGAAATGGGGGGAAGAAAGGAAAGAAGGAAAGGAAAAGAGGCAGGGAGGAAGGGAGGAAGGGAGGGAGGGAGGAAGGGAGGGAGGGAAGGGAGGTTGGTTTTCTCCTGTTCTTGCCCAGAGGAGCACTAATGGGCTCTGAACCCTTTCAGAGTCATAGAGCAGAGAGAGGGAGAGAGAGAGAGAAAGAGAGAGAGAGAGAGAGAGAGAGAGAGAGAGAGAGATGGTTGCCTTGGTAACAAGGCAGACCAGTCAGTTGCATGCACTCTCCCAAGAGCATCTAATTTATTCAGCAAATGCAGGCTAGAACAGGTGGCTAACACAGATGATGCCAGAAAGCATTAGTTCTCCAACCCTGATATCCTCCACATTTTCTTGTATACAAAGTATCATTCTTGTCTTGCAGAGGAGGAGCTAACAAGGTGCATGTCAGTGTGGTTCATAACACTCCAGGAGACAGGAGAGCTGCCTGTGTTGGTGGCTTTTGAATTTTTCTGACACACACACACAAAAGTGTGTGATTTCACAAAACGATCAGTACCAACAACTTAATTCCATTAGTCACTTTGAAAGTGGAGATATCCTAATCCTCTTATAAAATTCCATTATTGGGCTTTGAATAAATCAAATATAATTGTAGGTTTTCAAAAGCAAGAGCGTTTATTGCTACATTTCGCAGTTCTTGCTTTAGATGATAAACAGCCACAGGATTTCAATTTTATAAGCCATCCAAAAGAACACAGCTATTTGTAACTAATTCTGGATTTTCCAGGGGAAAAGGGGAAATATTAATCCAGTTAAAGCTCTACTTACGGTGCCATTAGTTGTAAATGCAAAGGAAAAAAATCTAGAAAAACAGCAGTAAAGTACATACACTTTTTTCATACAACATAAGGACTTTGATGGTTCAGGCCCAGTTTCCTTTTCCAACATCATCTCCAAACATTTCCCCCAATACTTACTGGACTTCAGTGGGTAGAATCCCAATGTAATCTGCTGTTCACATCTCTGCCCTTAATGTTAGCTGTGTCACTATTTTAAATTGTCCTTCCAGGGACTCTGCTTAACAGTTACTCACTCTGCAAAGCTCAAACCAGACATTTTCCTGCCCCCGAAGCCTTTCCTTGCCTCTCCAGAAAGAATTACTTCTTCAGATGATGAACTGCCACTGTGCTCCCTCTGCAAGTGATTTCATTGCTTCTTTCCCCCCACATCTGCTTTATTTCTTCAGATAGAGTCTCGCAGACCTAAAATCTAAGGACTGTGTTTTATTCCTTCTTGTCTTCAGAACAGTACCAAGGCCCACAGTATGGAATCATAAATATTTGATAAGAGAATGAATGGATGAATGAAATTGTGTCTCCTTGACACAAAATCTGCATAATTCTAATACATAACAAAACATTTTCAGACACCAAAATAAAAATGTCACGAATTTAGAGGAAGTATGATGAAGAATGGGTGGAATCTTTCCTTCCAATGAAGTCTCAAATGGAACATTTCTTTTTTTTTTTTTTACGGTAGTGGGGATTGAACCCAGGGGCATTCTACATCCGAGCTACACCCCCAGCCCTATTTTTATTCTTTATTTTGAAACAGGGTCTCATTAGGTTGTGGAGGGCCTCACTAAGTAGCTGAGGCTGGCCGTGAACCCGGATTCTCCAGTCTCAGCTTCCCAAGTACTGGGATAACAAGTGTGCACCCCCACGCCCAGCTGGAACTTTTCTTTTTAAACCTGAATATCAGTCCACCTCCTGGCTGCTAACCCTGTTCATTACCCCACTCAGAACATCTCCCCCAAAAACACAGGCTTCCAAGAACAGAGCTTGAAGAATACCAGGATTGACTTGTTCTACATTCAAGTTTGCTTTGCTTCTCCCTACTACATTGTAATTACATAAGCAAGTGTATTTGGAAAATGACATTGAAAAATAGGAGACAACATTAGTTAGGAAGCTGAGATATTAGCATTACTTTATTGATCTGTTTTTGAAGGCTTGCAATTGTTTCCAAAGGTGACCCTTGACGAGTGAGGAGGTTTCCTTGGCAACAGGGACGACTGCTTCCTGGATGTAGAGAAAACGCATGTCTGTTTGCTTTGTGCTCCACCACCTCCCAGAGAGGCTCTGCTGCTTCAGATAGAACAAGAACCACTCCTTTTAAAGAGCTGATGGGCTCTCCAGTTCATAGACTCCACCTTGGTCTAGAAAACAGGAAGTAATGGTAATGATCAGGCAATAGTTTCATCATGACAAGGACACAGCCTCTGTACTGGTGTATCTTTTCATTCTCCCTCCTAAGGACCTCATATAGGTGCCTATGCAACCCTACACACACACACCATTCTTTCTTCCCCTACTCCTCTTTTTCATTGTCTGTTGTAAATAGCACCTCTTCCTACCAATTCCCTGTTTTCTGTGTGGTCTGTGTTTTATTTATTTTGTTTCCAATAATGGCTTCTTTGTACATCTCAGTTTCTAACATCAACCAAATTACATGCTGAAATTAAACATCAACATTTTATGGCCAAAAAGGGTTTGGTTGAAGTGACTGGCAGTAGGTAGCACACAAAGCCACATGCATTACAAGATAAGATGGAAAAATATAATTGACCTTGAAATTGGTGTTGCTTATAGATAATTTCTCATTAAATTCATATTTGCTCACATTCTTTTAAGCAATATAGCAGCATCTTGTGCTTTTCTTGTCTCCAAAGAGCAGTTTGAAAATAGTTTTCTTGCTATTGATGAAGCTGCTTTATGGAAAGTTTATGTACCTGCCCAATCATATCACAAGAGGTGGGAAACCTAGGGTATCAGACATACCTACATATTGATGGAATTATTTGGTCTGGATTTTATGCTGATAAAAGCTCTTGAAGTTGCATAGAGCTTGTCGGGAAAAAAATCTTCCTATGAGACTCAGACATATATCATGTTTATATAAATAACAAATAAATTAGATTTTTAGTGCAGAGAATGGTACATCTAAAGGCTCAAACTCATAGTCCAGCTTTTTCAAGGTAGAAGGTACAGAATTCTAAGCAAGAACAGAAAAAATGCAATGGCTCCTTTCCATGTATCCATGGAGTACAAATGTTAAAGTGTCTTTCAACAGGCAGTGTTATAAATCCATGGTTAAAAATACAGCTCATTCAAATAAATTTGAAGTGTAGGTCTGCAATCACCTAAGAAATACTACAACCCCTTATTTTGTATAATAAAGCAAACCCCAAGAAACAGTAAGAAACATACCAGTTAGTCACAGACCTTGGACTAATACCAGAAAATATTTTGATTCTTCTTTTCTTTCATATAAAACATTGACCATAAGTTTCTTTAAGATAATAATGGCACCTTGACTTCATTATTAGCTAATTCAATAACATAATGTTCAACTCTCAATACTCTTTAACAAATTGTTTATGCGCCAATGAATACGGCATCGGTTAAGAATATTCTCAACTAAAAATAACAAAAAACATTATGTAGAGTGGCTTAATACATATTGGAGGATTTTATGACATACATATATCAAAATATCATATCACATCCCATAAGTTTGTTCAATTATTACATATTGATTAAGAATTATTAAGAGAAAGTAGTCTTGAGAGAGGCAACGCGCATAGGTTCAGTGGTCTGACCACACCGGGGCTGGCATTTCTGAAATCATCTTGGGGATCTCTCAAGTGCCTCCTCTTGGTCACAGGACAGTTGCAGCAACTTTCAGCATCCCAGTGTACCTTCCAGGAAGAAGAGAAATACTATCCTTTAGATCATGCAATGCCGTATGGCATGCCCTTAGAACCGGCAAAGCCAGACACTTCATGGAGCGCTTAGCAAGTGTCTGCTCTTATCTCATCGTCAATAACTAGAGCATATGACCACTTTCACTGCAAAAGAACATAAAAGGTTAATTTTTTCAACAGTTACAGCAAAGCTGATAATGAAGAAGCGAATTTGAAATACATGAGGATGAGCTAAAAATAATAGATGCTTATTTGAAGATAGATGATAGATGATGATGATGATAGGTAGATGAATAGATACATGATAGATGATAGATAGATAGATGATAGATAGATAGATAGATAGATAAATAGATAGATAGATAGATAGATGATAGATAGATAGATAGATAGATGATAGATAGATAGATAGAAAGATAGATATCAAAAAAGAAACCATGAAAGAGATAAAGATGGGAAAATGTCTTCCACTGTAATCTTAAAAAAGGAAAATGAAGAACTCAAAATGATAGAGATGAAATGAAGCCAC
The DNA here is from genome assembly GCA_004027185.1 of Glis glis. Taxonomy (NCBI): domain Eukaryota; kingdom Metazoa; phylum Chordata; class Mammalia; order Rodentia; family Gliridae; genus Glis; species Glis glis. The sequence goes on along the minus strand of PVJS01000896.1, from coordinate 91,637 downwards.
ATATAAATGTTTTCCAACTTCTTCCCACAGTGGAATGTCAGAAACATGCTCACTCAGTTGAGTGTCACTAGTAGCCAACACAGACAAACAGAGAATGTATAACTGATTCAGCAAACATTAAGAACCTGTGTGTTTTGCCAATTAGGAAGTCAAGGGAAAGCACCAGGTAAACTCTTGCTAGGAAACTTTAACCACTTCTCAATGTCCAAGATTTAAAGTCATTGCATTGTATGAAGAATGTAAATAACTTGCATACACTCTTCTTAGCAAGGAATTTGGAAGGACTATACTATAACAAGCTACTTGTTGTTTCACTTTAAAATCACTTCCGATTGTTCTGAAAATGCTGAAGAATATTTGTAGGAACTCTTTCTTTTCCTTTTTGTGAGGGTCCCACAATATGAAAACTAAGCAGGCTGTACACATTGCCATAGGACCACATCAACTGCTTCACTTTCTAGAATATCTTTGCCCTCCCATCCTCCATTAAATGAGGGTGAAATATGCTGGTTCTTCCTCCCAGGTCCCCTGCTAGAGTGTAAGTTCCATGAGTGTAGAGGATCTGTTTGTCTTGGTCACTGCTATGTCCCTAGTGTTTACAACAGGACTGGTCCAAAACAATGATTCAATAATTAGTCTAAGTGGGTAAAAATTAATCTATTGTAGACCAATTTCCTTCTAGGCACATACTTCAAGGTAGAATTCTACGAATTCTGCAAAACTCTACTGCAACAAGGGGCGGAGAGCAATAGCCAAATATTAGATTCTTCTTTATAAAATAACCCATTGATCAAAAGGATTAGACTACAGGTATCTTGAGAGTGAGAACAACACTCTTAACTTTTGTCTCCATTGCCAAACCCAGAGCCTAACACATAATACATGATTGCAAAATTATTCCATATTGAGTGACGATCAAAGTGATGACAACCAATATTTTCATCCAAAACATTAAAATAAAGCTAAATTGGCATGCTTCTAATGAACATGCAACCCCTGAATTTCATTCCTATGATTATTCAGGTTCAAAAGCATTCAGCTTTCCAACTAGAAGGCTAATGAAAATCTCAGAGTAAATTCATAAGACCCAAGTTGGAGCTGAGCATACACACTCACACATACACACAGCATAGGCATACTGTGGGGCACTTTTTTTTTAGATCATTCTGGGCTATAAAATAAATTATTCCCAAGGAGAATAAAAGAATATTCCTGAAAACTCTATTGGGTTTTTCTCTAAGAAGCAGAATCAAATACCAAATAATACACAGGATTCTATAAAAGCATGTTTCTTTTTAAATTTTATGTAAACAATGCAAGTACAACTATTAACACTAAAAATGGAGAGAATATAGCTTTTGATGATTAGCAAATTAATGACATTGATGTGTTGAAACTAATGATTTTTAATTGTTACTCAAATTATCTTTAAAGTAGAGCTTACCACGCACACCATGACACACACAAGTGTACAACAGAGCAGCAGATAAAGTAAACAAATGAATTTTCAACAAATCAGATACTGCATTTATAGAAGCATTTTTAATATAGGCTCTTCTTTTTTTCAGTTGTGGTACTTTTAGGATGTTACATGCAAGCTTAGCTAGGTAAGCACAGCTATATTCATGTCCCCTGATTATGAATGGACACACTGCTTTTATTGATTTCAGTAAAGTCCTGAGAGGTGCAGTATCCTTCTTGCATAAATGCAAACACAAAGACATTCTTAGTTCAGGTATCTGATTCCATGACATGAAAATGAACCAAAAAGAAGAGGAAAAAAAAAAAGATCCAAAGCAAAACATACAAAGAAAATATAGGAATAAGTGAGTTAGGAGCCAGAAGGCTGAAGCGTTAATTGAACATTACCTTTTTCCTAGGGAGGAGCATGCATCATGGTCATTTCTGTCTTTTCTCCCAGTGCTGATTTCAGACCCCCAGCTGAGAAGGCAGCTGTGCAGAGCAAGGCACTGGCGAGCCCAGCGGGAGCGCTGCATCCTAATGCTCATCCCTGAAATTCATGCTTGCTCTCAGTTGCCGCGATGTCATTAACAATGCCAGGAACGCGCTCCTCTCTTTCCGCAACAGTGGTACACAGATCACAGTGATGATTTCTCTAAAGATTTCCAAAGCCCGCACCACTTTATTTTTATTGTTATTTATTTTCAACGAAGCCTCCAAAGAGCAGGCATTGGCTAGTTTTCAAGATCTGTGAAATTCTGGAAAGCTTTCATTAATCACAGTCTTAATGGAATAGATAATGGCCAAACAGACAGGAAAGTTGAAGCATATGGGAGAGGGAGTGTTCATTGCTTCTCCCCCTCCCCAGGCCAATGGGGAAAAAAAAAAGAAAGAAAGAAAGAAAAGAAAGAGAAGGGCTTCACTGTTAACTACATTTTTCACCACAGATTGCAACATTGAAATTCTTATCTTTCATAAAAAAAGAAATTATATTTTATGCCCCTGATAAAAGGAACAATATAAAATTAACTGCAGTCTAAAATAAAGCTACGTTTCTTAAAAGCCCCTGAAAATGGAATTAATCTGTTTCCAAATAGTGGCCTTAAAAATGTTTTATGAAGTACTCTGGAAAAGGCTTGAAAAATGATTACAGGGAAAATACTGAGCCACATAATGGCCGCTGCAGGGCATGGGTGATGCTACATGATTGTCACTGCCGCGGAGCAGGCGTGTCACACGCAGAGACAGGGATCCTGGTGGAGGTTAGACTTCAAAATTGAGGGAAAGCAATTGTTTACATTCCTGAATGTATCATAGATTTTAAACATGTACCTATGTGCTTCATGTATAAAATCACATGTATACTTATAAAATACATATGTATGTTGGTATGTATATTTAAGAACATTTGATCCCAGCATTTAAAATAGTATTCACTGTTTTCATAATATTCAATAGACATTTATTAAATGCTTTGAGTATATTTTTACCTCAAAAGTTCAACTGGATATAAAAGTAAATATGAAGCATTTGATAAAGAGGAATAATTCCAAGTCATTTTAGGGGTGCCTTTTATTTATATTTATTTAATTTTACAAGTGGATTTGGGGAAAGACAGGGAGCTAAAATACTAACATTCCAAAATTCTCCTGCACCTATGGATTATGTAATTCAATAGAGATTTGTGAGAATAAACTTAATGTCTGGAACTTAATCACCCTAACTTTAAACCAAGACTACATAAAACAAAAATTCAGATACAAACATCTCGAGTCATCTTCTTTCAGGAAGTCGCCTTTGTTTACCAGATGAAGTCCCAACCAAAATTATTTGGGAAAATAGAAGAGTCGTACATGACTATTATTGAGTAACAGATTGCCACAAATTGGGCAACTTAAAGCAAAACAGTTATCTCATTTTGTAAATTAAAATGCACTAATTTTATAGAGTATCTTGAAACTCAAACATATTACCATAACATTTTGCTATATGCATATAATTTATTTTTCACACTTACTCATTCACAATATCCACTGTTATGATTTCTGGTAATTGCTGACATTTTTCTGAAGAAATTATATAAGATTTTGTCTAATAAAGCATCACTTTTTAAAATATAGTATATTCACTTTTAATATCAACAACTATATTCAAATCTGTCCAAAGATGCTACTTAGTCTGAAACCAGATGCCACCTAGTTATGACGAAGAACATGAATAGATTCTTCAAAAAGGGTAAATGCAAACCACAAAGACACAGGTTAAAAAATAATTCAACTTTCCAAGTAATTATAGAAATTCAAATTAAGTAAAAAATTAGATTCCTTTTCACCTATCAAATAATAAAATTTTAAAATATGCAATTCGCAATAATGATAGAAGTATGCTATGATATATTATTATTCCTAGTTCACTCTAGTATATTTCAGTATGACATGAAAATATGGCAGAAGAAGAAACCAAAGAAAAATAACCACACATTTGATACCGGGATTACACATTTTTTTCATAAAAAGCTGTATACACAATGGAATTCTACTCAGCAATAAAGAAGAACAAAATTATGTCATTTGAAGGAAAATGGACCGACCTGGAGAACATTTTGTTAAGTGAGATTAACTAGTCACAGAAAATGAAGGGTCATGGGTTTTCTCTCATATGTGGAAGCTAGGGAGTAATTGGAATACCAGAGGGACTCCAGATAATGGAGAAGAAACCCCAGTGAATTGAGGGAGGTGGTCTAGGGGAGGGAGAGTGGGAGGGGAAAGGGAAAACTAATGAAGGAATCATTTCCATTGACATTGTGTACATATGTGAAAATACCAAAGCCAATCTCAATATCCTGTATGGGGAAGGGGGGAGAGGGGAGGGAGCCGGGGGAAAGCTCAACCAAGGGCTGTGTGCACATATATCACGATCACTATGAACTACTTTATGATGTGAGACTACAATGCACCGATAAAAGTATAAAAAAGCTATATTTACAATAGTGTTCAGCATATTACATCACAGAAATGAAAAAGTGGGGAAAACAAAATGACCAACAAATTAGTAGCTCAGAAAGTGAAACTAGGCCCTGGCACTGTGAGCTAGGTTGTGATAACCAACACGCACAAAATGTCCACAATAGCAGGTCTTGTGGGTCTGTGAGGATGGCTGAAGCAAGACAGAGCGAGGGCCACTCCTCAACAGCCATACAACTGAGCGTCCACCTCTTTGACCTAACCTGAGTAACTCCTGATTATTTACCAAGGACCACACAGCATTGCTCTGGTCTTCTCATCTCCTAGGGAATAACTGCCAAGAAATCCAATCCCTAAAGCCAGGCGTGGTGGTACACACCTATAATCCCAGCACTTGGGGGGCTGAGACAGGAGGATTGCAGGTTCAAGGCCAGCCTCAGCAACTTAGGGAGGTCCTCAGCAACTTAGTGAGACCCTGTTTCAAAATAAAAGATAATACTCTGGTTTCTCTTCAAAGGTACAAATCTTTTGCCTTCAAAAAACAATAACAATAATTATAATTATTATTATTATAATAAAAAGGGCTGGGGGTGTATGTCAGAGGTATAATGCCCCTGGGCTCAATCCCAGAACCAAAAAAATAAAAAATAAAACTAAATTAAGAAAAAGGAAGTCAATCCCCTAATTTGGCCCTGCTTTCTGACAGCATCCAATTCAGAAACTCCCCCATCCTTCACGCTCTATGAAAATCTGCTTGCAGAAGCCCCAACCCTTTTAACAGCCTTGCCCACATCCTCCCGCTGAGAGGTCTGCAATTCCCCTAGTAAGGGTTCTCTTCCTTCACTGATGCAAGCTAATTCAACCTCACTTGGTTTCGCTCCCATGTGCTCTCATGGTCTTTGGCTGGTGGATTTCACTAGCTCGAGCTGTGACGGTCTATTATATTGAGTACGACTCAGCCATTCTACTGATGGCATACAAAATAGTCACCCATAGCAATGCCTGCCTGAGGTGCACACAGAGCAAATGTGCCCAGTGGCATGGTCTAACGCCCTGTTTATTGGTGTGTTCCCTCTCAGTAATTTCTTCCTTATTTTCTTCTCTACTTTTTTGAAGTTTAGCAACTTATATTTCTGATGAAAAACTTGTGTTAAATATAAATGTGAATAAAATTTCCATCAATTCAATAGAAAATCTCATGAACCTGACATACTCATTTTTCTTCTATTTATTCAGCAAGGAATAAATGTGCACATAACCATTAATTGATGTATATTATTAATTAACTTTAGGCCCCTAAGTTGATAAACACAATGATTGATTAATTCATCCGCATAATTATTTGATGTATTGGTTCATGTAATGAATTAACTTATATGCATTAGTAATCATTTGATAACAACTAACAATGCAATAATTAATTCCTCTACCTCCATTCGCTCCTTCATGCCTTGGCGTTCACTTGCTTATCATTTCGTCAAAGGTACATGGAGCTTCTTTTATTTCCCAGCCATTCTCCAGGGCTGGGAGTCAGCGAGGTAGAGTTGGACACAGTGATCAGCCTACTGACAAGGAGGGCGCTCTGCCACGGGGAGGCAGAGAAGCAGATGTGTTACCAAACAGAGGGATACCCGCTCTTTTCCTATACATGGATGGTGCTATGGCAGCAGAGTCAGGGGACACCTACTCTCTGGGGAGTCCCTCTACAATAGAGGATGGTCAGGAGTGGTCAGGGATGACTTCAAGGAGGAGGTGACGCTAACTATGAGTCCTAAATAAAAAGCATGTGTTTGTCAGGCAAAGGAGAGAAGGAAGAGTGTTCCAGGCTGCATAGGAGCATATAATTAAGAGCTAAAATGAGAAAGACAATTAATACTTCCAGAGATTGGAGAAGTTGAGCTCAACGTGGGTGTCAGAGTGAGGGATCTGGGAGGGAAGTTGAACTTGATCTAGATCTCAGAAAATGGAGAAGGGGTGAGTGGTAGATTGCATCTGGGATAACTACATAACCATTTTTCCTGACCTGTGGCATGATGGACAATATAATTTGTGATTGGAGAGTTTGCATATATTCACACAGAGGAATTGGAAAAATTAGCAAGCACGATTGTAATTTCGGGGCAATGTCTAGAAGTACTTTTATGAAATACAAATTAAAACAGAGCTCCCGTGTGATAAACCTTCACTAGGACAGTAGTAAATGGCCACTTGCTACAACCTCTTTCTTTAGCCCGGGGAGGTTTAGCACACAAAAATCAGCCGAAAAGCTTATGTGAGAACTTTCTGACCTAATCCAGTTATCCCATGAAGACACCACCTGTCTATTAGGATTTCCTCCACAGTACTACAAAAGGGTGTTTTTTTTTTCAGATGTAGTTCTGTATTTTTGCATTCTCAGAACTCAGCGTTGAGCCAAATACAAAAAAAAAAAAAAAACTAAAAGGCAATGCTTCTTTGAAATTAACTAACTAAAGAAAAAAAAGAGAAGATCCGTTAGATTTTGATGAAGAAAAGTTTTGCCAAGTTCCAAAGGTATAAAAATACAAAGTGCAGGGAAGGATACATTTTAAACTTTAAATTGGGTTTGGAAGTGTTGCAAGTATAGTTACATATGGCAGACAAACATGCCAAAAGAGGCAAAACGAGTGTGAGAAGGTGTGAAATTTGATCATGCATATGGGAAACATTAGCAAAGGGAATAAAAAAGAAAGTATCTGCGTAGCAAATGAGCCACAGTGGTCTAGGAAAGAGGGCACGGCGGAGGGAGTGCTTTGAATATAGCGCGACGGAGCAACCAGACAGATTCCAGTTAGAATGCTATCACGCAATCTACTGATTTTTATTTCTCTTGCTGAGCCTTAATAGTCTTTTACTCCTTTATCTAGAACCATCCCTTTCCTCTTTTCCATTCCATTAGCAAAAACATGTAGCCCCATCCTCTTGTCGAGTTAAGACGTAGACATACCTAGGAGGAATCTTAAGACAAAACCAAGCATTTATTTTTGTTTAAAGTTATTTTTAATATTTATGTTTAAGGTTACTTTTTTTTTTACTGATCAGCAAGTGTGTTAATTTGTGGGGTTGGAGAATGAAATGAAAATGCAGATTCACTCATGCATGTTTGAGGAGAGGTTCTGGAATTTTCTGTGAAATATAGTACATGCCATTTGTGATTCTGTGTTGGTAAGAGAAATTCTTCATGTCTAGTTTTAAATCTGTCCTATTTACAGAGATAAAACCGTGAGCAGGTATTCACGCAGAACAAAGGTATTTTTGCAGAATCTTAATGTTATTCCCCTTATGGAACAGGGAAAGCTCATCTAACGACTTGGTTTCAATGTACTATAAAATATACATAACTGGATTTGTTATATAATTCTGCATAACAGATTCCTCCAAAGTTCAGCAGCTTCAAACACCAAATTTTTGTTATCTCCAAGTTCCTGTGGATTAGGCCTTCTGGCATAGCTCCACTGGGTCCTCTGGCTCATAAAATCTTGAAAGGCTGCCATCAAGAGATCAGGTATAGCCGCAGTCATGCCAAAGCGTGACTAAGAGAAGATGTACCCCCAAGCTCATTCGCATAGCTGTTGGCAGGGCCTGTCTGAGTTCTTTGCCACATAAACCTCTCTGTAAGACTGCTCACAACAGGGCAGCTAGCTTCCTCCAGAGCAAAGGGGGAGGCAGAGGAAGAGAGAGAGAGACAGATGAAAGTCACAGTCTTTTTGCAACCCAGTCTCCAAAGTAACATCTTTTAGAAGTTGGTAGTTAAGTACAACAGACACTCAAGGGAAGAGACTTAAGCAAAGATGTACAGAGAAGGGGGGATAATTGTGGCCATCTTAGAAGCTGAGGTTCAAGCAGTCTTTAGCTGATCAGAAATCATGAACATTTCATTTGAAGTAAGATAGTTTACCTGTCAATTTTGAAGCCATAGAGATATTTATTATCTCCCCAAAATGCTATTTAGTCACCATAATTGGTAACTTAGCCAGATAGGAACCTAGCAATCTGGCTAAATGTGGCATTTCATCTTTCACCTCCTAGTAGATTTATCAATCAGGCCAGAATGAACTGTAGAATGACCACTTTGTACCAAAGTAAGTACCTTACCGAATAGCAAAACTATAAGAAGGGAGTTAGTTAGACAATTATTCCCCAGGATAAAACCACTTAAAATCTCTCTAGTAGTTAAATTAAATTCCTAACTTAATAGTAAAACATCAAAGCTTCATATCTGACTATTTTTACCCCCGCCCCCACCATTAAGCCTGATTGGTTTCTCCTAGTGTCCCATCCGGGCTTGTTTGGCCCATTTTAGCTAATAAAGCAAGTTTATTTTCTCCAGTTTATCATTCCCTAATTTTCCTCTTCAAGGATTCCATATGTGCTCACTACACCAATCCATATCCTGTCCAGCTTTCAAATATCAGTTTTAAAGCATGTCCCCCTTACCTACATTTTCTAGAATAATTATCAGCGGTAGGGGTGGTAATTTCTCCATCATTCCAACCAATGGAAAGCCAGACTCCAAAGAATCATAAATATTTGTATGGTTATCCTTAATCACTCAAAAATACAGTGTCTGCACTGTGCACGGGTTTTGCATTCTTGGAGTAGACTCATTCTCAAAATGATTTTACAGCACCCAGCTGGAACAGTCTATACTGTTCCCCATAAGAGAGCTCCACTCTACTCTCTCCATCCTCTTCCTCCCAATCCAGGTATCCACATACTCCCCACCTCTCTTGCTTGTCCCTAGGCACCCAGGAGGCTTTTCACCCATAGCACAAGCAATTCACAAGTCAGGCTTGGTGGTGCACACCTGTAATCCCAGTACTTGGGAGGCTGAGACAGGAGGATTGCAGGTTCGAGGCTAGCCTCAGCAACTTAGACCCTTAGCAAGTTAGTGAGACCTCATTTCAAAATTTAAAAAACATAGGGCTGTGGGTATAACTCAGAGGTAGAACCACCATACACACCAGGTTCAATCCCCAGTGCCACACACACAAAGAGTAATTCACAACTTGAAACTATCTCTCAGTCAAGTCCTGCTTTCTGATCAACTATCTATATCTATATCTGTGTCACATTATTATTAATTAATATTAGTGTTTTCTCAGACTTCCTAATTTTTCCCTAACGTCCTTTTCCACTCCAAGATCCCCTTCAGCACCTCTTGTTATTTAGTCATCACATTTTCCACGGCTCCTCTCAGTTGTGATATTTTCTTAAACTACCTTTTTTTACGAGCTTCACGGTTTTGAGGTTTACTGGTTGGCATTTTGCACCACCTCCCTCAATTTGAGTTTGGCTTAAGTTTTTTCTCATGGCTGCACTGGGGTTATAGGTTTTTGAGGAAGAAATTCATAGAGGAAAAATGCCATACTTGGCATAGCATATCAAGAAGATACGCTAACTACTCAACTCATCACTGACGCTATAAACCTTTGTCATCTGGCTAAGGTCAGGATTGTCTCCACTGCAAAGTGGCTTTTTCTCTCCTCCTTTCCTATTCTTATCCTTTGGAAGCAAGGCACTAAGTATTGCTCTCCTCCCCCATAGAGATGAGGAGAATAGTTAATACTCCGTGTCCTGAAGGAGAAAGTACCTTCATAGATTATTTGGAATTCTCTTTGGATAGATTTGTCTATCCCTCTACCCATCTCTCTATTTATGCAATTATTTCACGGTGTCAGTATAGACTCGTGGATGTCTGCTTATACTTTGAGTTATACCCCAATAATGCATTACTTAATGTAGTCTTGTAAGCTTTGCATTTGGAAGCTCCTTTGGTTGTTCCCTACGTCTCTTTGACACCTCATCTCCATTTTTTTAGTACTCCATTTCCAGTACTATAGAATGTTCCAGATCTATCACATACATTCTTGAACCAACCCGAGAATCACCCATTTTTACAAGGAGTTCTGGTGACTTTTATTGGAGAATGGTATTCAAAACTACTATCTCAGAACTGGAGGATATTACAGTAAGTGAAATAAACCAGACCCAGAAAGATAAATACTGCATGTTCTGCCTTAAATGTGGCAGCTTAAAAATGTTCACCTGAATGTGAATACTAGATTCTGGGAAGAGGGTGTTAGAAGGAGGACATACAATGAATACCACAACACCGTGAAATAGAAGGTAAGTTCTAGTGCTCTACATCATGGTGGGGTGAGTATAGTTTATGGTTACTTTTTATATATATTTTATGAAAAACTAGAAGAGCTCCAAACATAATAAAATGCTCAAAAGGTTGAAATACTACTTACCCTAATTTGATCAGTACAAGTTGTATATGTGGATTGAAATAGCATACTATATCACATAAATATATATACTTATTACATATTAATAAAAAAGACAGAGCAGAGGTACTTGAAGAGTCTCACACAACCTGGGGAAAGTAGAATTAATGAAAAAAACCACCACTACCTGGCTGCGAGATGCATTTGTTATTTTGGGGATATCATTGCTGTTAGACCTCCTCAGAGGACAAAGTTGGAAAATACATGCATGCCAACCCATGCATACACCTCATTCATGATTACTTCTCCCTATATCCTTCACGATTTATAGTAAGCTAAACATCTGCATATTTATGTTTCCAACTTAATCCAGATCCACAAGGTTCAATGCTAGCTCTCTCCCCTTTCTTGTGGGAGTTTAGAATAAAAGTATTAGGCAAGTTAAATTTAACAGAGTTTATTTGAGCCAAGGATGATTCATTAATTGTGCAGCATTCTCAATGGACAGGGGCTCCGAGAGGTCAGGCAGTGAGATTTTATTGGCTGAACACATAAAGGCAGAAGTAGCCTGGTTGGTTACAGCTAGGTGTTTATCTTATTTGGACATCAGTTGTCTGCCTGTGATTGGTTGACCTGGCTTTCAGTTACCAAAAAATACACTCCTGAATTAGTTTGTTACATAGGAACTGGAAGTTCAGAAACAGCTAGTAGACTTGTTTATTTAATTTATAGGTTAAACCACAGCCCAACCATGCAAAACCTAGCTCCCATCACTTGCAATCCATTCACTTATTTGTTTAATCTCAGTAGACATATTCAGAGATTTCAGAATCATGAAGTCACATAGTTCTGAGAAATAACTTTCTTAATTAGAGTATAATGCTATGTCCAATTTAACAGTTTAATTTGCTGTGAGTCTTAGAGTTTTCAGCATTTCCAAAGTCACTGAAATCAGCACCTCTTTGTCCATACCCTCTTCAGTGAGGTTATTTTATAGTTAGTATATTTTGCATAATCTGTGTTGCATCCTGGAAAGACCTTCCGATTGATTCTTTTTCCTACATTCACTCTTTATTCTGTAAAGTCCCATGGGATTTGACAAATAAATATATTTGTCCACCCCTACAGTCTTATACACAATAATTTTCAATGACCTTAAAACCACTGATTTATCTAATTAAACCATCACCATTCCCACCCCTGGTAAGCGCTGATAAGCCTTCTCTTTCTGTAGTCTTTTTTTTATTTTCCAGAAGGTAATATAAATGGAATCATACAATATGTAATCTTTTAATACTGATTTCTTTCACTTAGCAATACTCATTTAAGATTCATCTATATCTTCACATGGCTGGATGTTACATTTCTTTTCATTGCTGCATACTATTTTCTTGTATGGATGTACCACAGTTTGTTTCTCCATTCACCTTTTGAAGAACATCTTGATTCTTCCCAGTGTTTGGTGATTATAAACAGAGTTGATATGAGCATTCACATGCAGGTTTTGGTGTGGGAATAGATTTTCAAGTCATTGGGTGAATACCTAGTAGCACAAATGTTGGGTATGTCTATATTTAGCTTTAAAATAATTTTGAATCAACGGTAGACACCAATCTATACAAATTTATTTTAGCACGATGTGCTTTATCTCTTTCTTGAAACCTCAAAAATTTTTTTTTCTGGTTAACCTTAAGAAAATTGGGAAGAAATGAGACCAACAATCACTAAACATTTCCTAAGTCATATTCTGTCAGGAAGGGGAAGAGCAGAGGAAAATGGTTTAAAGACGAGAAAAGAGAATGAAGATGTAAATTTTTATTTAACTTGTGGAGATGAAGGGAGTATTTGAGGAAGTAGAAGTAAGGATGGAGGGAATTCGTTTCATATCTAAATCTGGGTACTCAAATGCAGACGAGGAAAGACGAGCAGAGTATACCAGAGAAAGAACAAGAGTCGTGAGAAGAGAAAGGAGGCGAGAAGAGAGAGGTACAGTAAGCAACTAGGGAGAGAAAGCGAACTGCAGGGGTGAGGAGAGCATGCGGGCATGAGGTGAAGGCTGAAGATTGAGAAACCAGCTCTGGAATCTTTCGAAGGATGTGGTTTGGGTGCGACACACCTCCCCCATAATAACCCTCTCAGCCATCGCGATTTCCTTGAGTGACGAGAGACTGCAATGAATACAGCTAAGACCCAAATTCCTTTACTTCTTTCTATGCTGATGCTTTTTATGGGAACACTTAACAATCCTGCTGCTCTCTGGTTCTCCTCTCACTCCACCCACACGCTCTTCTCTATATGTAGGGACGTATTATCAAAGCTGGGAATGTAATAAAAATGAAAAAGATTCAAAAGAATTGCTTTATAATCTAATCCTTAATGTAGAAATTTGATGTTTAAAATGAAATACAGTGTGACTCCTGAGACGTTCCTTCTAGGAACATGTGAATAAAAGGTGGCTGAGTGTGTTGTTCCTCAAATCATCAAATGATCGCCCTTACGGTTTCGATATAGCTCTGTAAAAGCTCATGTATCGGCCATGCAAAAAATGTTCAGAGGTGAAACAATTGAATCAGGAGGGTTCCAATCTCATCAGTGGATAAATCCATGGATGGATTAATAATTTGAATGGATTGATTGGGTGGTAGCTTAGGCAGACAAGGTATGCCTGAAGGAGGTAGGTCACCGGGGTGTGACCTTGAGGACTATATATGTATGTCCCACATCCCCTCCCCTCTTTCTCTGCTTCCAGCCTCCTTGATGTAAGAGCAGTGTCCTGCTGCACACCCTGCCACCGCCATTTATGCTTTGGAGCCATCCCTATGGACTGAAACGTCTGAAGCCATGAGCCCAATAAACCTTTCCTCCTCTAAGTTGCTCTTGTCAGGTGCTTTGGTCACAGGCATGGGAAAGCTGACTAAAGCAATCACATAAGGAAAGAGGGCATGGGCGCGCTTCATCAGCACATGCTGCTACCTTGCCATGACCATCACATCCGGGGAGAAGCATGCTTCCCTAGCTCCCTCGTTTCTGGCCTGGCTACACACACTGTGAAAGAATCTCTTGGCTGGCGCCTTCTCTGAATGATCGTGGAGCTGTTTAACCTCTGAGTGTTCTGATAGCAGAGAAGCGGAATTAGAACACTCGTGACAGATGAATGTTGAAACATGCTTCTTCTTCTAAAATTCAAGACATTTCCCTTATAAACATTTATAATCTCAAGAAGCTCACCTGTTTTGAGCTACCCTCCCTTGAATACATAGTTCTCACTTTTCACCAATGTTTCTTCAGAGCATTGAAGTAGAACTAAAATTATCAACTGAAAAAATACATACCTAATGGAGATTATTGTCATTCTGGCCTTAAAAATATTATGAGCATTTAAGTGTATTAATAATTTCTAGTTAAATAGCCATAACCTTTATTTATGGATAAACGAGTTCTGTTAAGACTATATTTCTTTACCTCTATCATTCCTATTCTAGGATTACTTTTATACACAAATGTAGATAGAAAAGCAAAATTTGGGTCGTGTTGTAATGCCTGTTTTGTGGTACATCCCTGATATATTTGAATAAGCATGCCACCATTTCTTGATTTCTAATCTATTGGTTTCATATTCAAAAAATTTCCAAAGCTATCATCTATACTTGAGACACATAAAAAAGAGCTTATGTCTAAAATAACCAAAATTTATGAGCAGCTGAGGGGTTTAATGAAGTCTAAAGGTAGTTAGTTCTTCATTTCATTGAACAGTGAAAATCTGCGGGACATTAAGCATGCAGCATTCATTGCATTAGCAATGTGGGATTCTTCTATTATTAAGTAGAGGCATCGGATCATGAAGACCGCACCACAGGCACACACGACCCTCAGTAAAAACTCATAAATATTTTCAAAACACATCACACACCCCTTGTGCTCATTTGCAGTACATTAGAAAGCTTATTAGGTTCTCTGTTCTGAATTATCTCCCTGTCTTAATCTTTGACCTGCTAATAATTCAAAATGCATTAAAGTAACACTTAGGTCCTTCTCTCTTCTCCCTTTATGCTGATCAGACATTTGGCACTCTCTCTTAGAAAGAGAGATAAGACACATTTTTCTTCTGCTGGAGTGATAAGATTTTTATTTTAAATAGGTAAATATAAATTACTGCATCATGCTGTACACTTTTGGTGAGAAGATGGCAGAGTAGAGATAGAAAAACAGAAGATCAAGGGCAGAAAAGTTTTTAATTTTGATTGTTCAAAATAATACCACTGAACCTAATAAATAGGATACTTTTACCTTTTTATATTTGAAAAAAACTGAACTATATGGTGTGTTTTATTTTCAATATTTTTCCCTCAGTTGATTTTTCCAGTAAATAATCTTTTTATTTCCCGCTACTACCCACAGATTCTTTTTGATGTTTATGTTCTTGATGAGATAAATTGTCATTTCTCCTCTGTGTATGTGTTTTAATGTGTCAAATAGAGTTTTAGGTGTTCTATGCACATACAAACATATATGTATACATACGTGTGTGGATAAATATAAACTTAGTCATGGAAACAGACATTCACATAGGCTCCAAAATTATTTCTAAATTGTTGCCAAGTTGTTCCTTAATCATTTAATAGTTCCCCTGACTCCCCAAAAATACCCCCTGTACAACACTGTATTAGTCCAAAATAATAGAAACTAATACTAGCTTCCAACCAAATATGCAGTTATTAATTATTTAAATTGTCTTGATAAATTGGTGCCCATACCAAATTTAACATGCCTGATTGTTAAAAATGAGATTTTTACCGATTCCCCTGAACTTTAAAAGCATAGAACGAAAAGTAAGTCGTAAACTCTCCCCTCTTTCGAAAGCAGATTGCCGGAGGACGCGTGGCCCCGCACAGTTGAAAGCACCCCTAACCTCCAGGGAGAGTGGAAACAGCAGTTGGGACACAACTGCCCTGTGAAGGCAGCCAGCCAAGAATGGCTGCAAGGGACCAGCAGAGAGCTCCACCCAGGGCCCTGGAATACAGGGGGCATCGACTGGCTTTGGGGTGGCAGTCAACCTGTTTCACTGCTGCTACTCTGTGGACATTGACAAAGACTGGAGCCCGGTGGTGTTAGAAATCCCCTCTTCATTTCTGGATGATGGGAATGTGAGAGTCGTGAAGGAAGAGGAAAGGGGAAGGGGGTACCTGTTTGATTAGGGAACTTAGTTCCCAAACTTCTAAGTAGCTCTATTTTATAACAACCTGTAAAGTTCTGCTACTGTCAGAACATCTGCCCTGACTAATGGCGATTGACACGGGCCAAACAGAAGCTCAAGAGAGAGCCTGGTGCTGCTGGCTGGAGCCAATAGCAGAGTGAGTGAAGAAAAAAGGGGAGAGGGAGGGAAGGAGAAAGGGCAGAGCCGGGTGGAGGGTATGTGAATGAGCGGAGCTTTCACACTGGAGCCAAGCAGAAAGAAGCATTAATTTCCCATCTCTGATTTGATTATTACTCTGATCTGCACATTTTAATAGCTGGAGCGAGACTGTTCTCTGGAGTTCTAATTGAGCTCATTATTATCTAGGTGTAATTGAACCAAACTCTGAGGCAAACCTGAGAGTTCAGCCCAGGGCAAGGAAAGAACTACCTATTCCACAGTCCAGGTTAAAGGATTCCTGGCGGAAAAAGCAAAGTTTGTTTTCTCCGTGTACCTTAGCATTCATTCAACACCAAGGTACTGGTCCGGGTTTGCCTGATAAATCACTGGGGATGAGCCAGCGTCACTTGCTTGGCATGACGGTTCATTGTATTATATTTAATTGGTTTAGTTTTTGTTTGAATATAAAATCCAGATCAGCTCCAGGCCCAGTTTCGCATTTTCCCGTCTGAGAAGAACACTCCAGACAGAAGCCAGAATGGTTTGCACAAAGCTCTGTCTGCAGGGTTCCTAGCATGGCTGCCAGGCACAGGACAAGCTGTGATGCCTGAGGACAAGGGGAGTGGCCTTCAGTTACATACAGACAGAGTGGGTTTGGGGGAGTCTCCAGGAGGGTGTCAGTATATTCATACTCAGATCTTCCTTTGGGGAGCACTGGGAGCCAAATCCTTGTCCTGGACTCAGGATCATCCTGGCAGCGATGGTCACCATGAGATATGCCCCAAATGACCCCAAGGGGCCAGGGTGGAAGATCAGAGAGAAGGTGAACCTGCCGGGACCGGCTGGATCAGCCGCTCTCGAACTTGTAGGCCCTGGAACCCCTTTACACCTTAAAAATTATTGAAGATGTCAAAGAACTTTTGTTTATATGTCGAGATATATATATATATATATATATATCCATATATGCATATATATCACAAAATTAAAATTGTTTGATCAAAAATTAAAATGTTTGAAATGTTTTTGGAACTTTTGAAAGTAACCATGATGATGTCATTATATGCTAATATAAATTTTTTTGACAAATAGTCCTATTTTCAAAGGCAAAATTATAAAACAAAAAGAGCATTTTTGGCATTTTTGCAAATCTTTTTATTGTCGGGCTTAATAGAAGAAAATTAGACTCTTACATATGAGTTTGCCTTCAGTCTGCTGTGAAACATTGTTTTGAAAACAAAGCATATACAGAAGATATAATTTTTTAAATATTCATTTATTGGTGCATTGTAATTATACATTTTGATACTCGTCAGGGTAGCAGAATCATACATGCACACATTGCTCATTTAGCCCTTCCTCTAATCCCACCCTATTTCCTCCCCCTTCCCTCCCTTTCGAGTGATTACAATGAAGATCCAGCCTCACACAGAAGTGTATGTGGAAAAGCATGGAATGTTTTAATAGCTGTTTCAGATAATTGACACTTATTTGATGATGCATTAAAAATCAACTAGTGGAGGTGTCTATATACCTGTTATACTGATCTTCCAATTCTTAAGTAATTTTATTACACATTTTCAAAACCCACATTCGTTAATATCATCACCATCTCATCAGTAAAGTCTTTACATGTTGTGAGGCTGGCAAACTCACAAGGGTGAAGACCACTTATTTTCATTTGAAGTCTCCAATTTTATCACTGGCTAAAAATACCATCCTTTGTTTTCCTTAAAGTGGCAGGCTCACATAATTCCTTTTCGGGAAAAATGTCTGCCAAACGCCTAAGTCTGAAAAACCACAGTCTGTCAGTCATTCTTTAAGGAAGAAGGAAAAAGCAACTAGTTCAGCCCACAACTCAAACAAGCACTCAGGTATTTTTCCTCAAGAAAAAGGTCATACGTCATCATCAGGATGTTTAAAAGATGCTGAAGTCAAGAGTAAAGACAATAAAAATCAATATTATTTTCTGCTTCATCAAAGACTTTCTCAAGTGAAATCAGCATTTTACTTTTTTATTTTTTCTATTTATTGGTGCATTGTAATCATACATCTTGATAGGTTTCAGGGTGGTAGAAGTATACATGCACACATCGGTCAATTAGTCCTCCCCCAATTCCCACCCCCATTCCTTCTCCTTTCCCTCTTTCTTGTGCTCAGCATAGTAGTTGACTTTGATATATTTGTGTATGTACATCCTGCACATTATGGTGTTTCCCTCTTCCCCCTCCCATCTCCCTCAGTTAGGTCGTCTTCTTTACTGATCTAAGGTTTTCTCCATCTTTGTCTAGAGTCCCTCCTATGCCCTATTCTCCCTACCTTCCGCATATTAGGGACAGCATCTGACTTTTCATTTTTTGTGACTGACTATTCACTTAGCATAATGTTCTCTAATTCCACCCATTTCCCTGCAAATGATGTAATTTTGTTCTTCTTTATGGCTGCGTAAAATTCCATTGTGTACATATCCCATAGTTTTGTAATCCATTCATCTGTTGATGGACATCTTGGCTGGTTCCATAGTTTGGCAATTGTGAATTGTGCAGCTATAAACATAGATACACATGCATTAGTCTGGTAGTTTGGTTTCCATTCTTTTGGGTAGGTACCTAAAAGTGGTATTGCTGGGTCATATGGTAGGTTCATTCCCATTCTTCTGAGGATCCTCCACAGTTTTCCAAAGTGGTTGCACTAATTTGCAATCCCACCAAAAGTGTATTACAATTCCTACTTCTCCACATCCTCTCCAGCATTTGCTATTGTTTGTATTTTTAATGATTGTCATTCTAGAAATTAACATTTTAAAAGACACGTTTTAAAATATGTGTTCACAAGGACTCCAGTGACTTGAGTCCCTTTGGTGCCTCTGCCTTAATTCATGCCAAAGTGCCACCCTTCTACACTCCATTACTACTGCACCTTCAGTGAGAAACACATAAAATCTTAATATTCTTATGAAAGTCATTTTTGACCTTGGAGTCCCTGGGATCCACCTACCACCTTCAGGATCTTCCAGGGTAGATATACAATAGTCAGCAGGAGGGGACAAATCGAATTGTTTATATGAGAGAAAATTAGCATCCTGGAGTGTCATAGTGAAATGGCATGAGTGAAGTCACACACCTTTAAATGACAGACAGTCCCAGGATGCGGGTGTCCTGGCTCCAGGTACAGTACTGAATCTCTTTATCACATTACATTCATCATTCATTGCTCACTTCCTCATCTCAGGGGCCTTCGGTAGAGCTGCATGGACATTATCTTACATCTCTAAAAATTCTCAATGCCATACCAAAGAAAAGAAGGATGAAGTGTAAACTATACGATTATTGTATTGCTTTCATGCATAGGATAAGATGCATGTTCTAAAGGGTTCTTAAAAAAGAGCCCTTTTTAAGTGGATTCTAATAAGGAAGCCACTATTCTTCAGGAAAGGAGTCTTGCTGTGATGGCCTCAGTCTCTGTCACAACTCGGCGATGTGATTGTATTAAAAAGGTTGGAAATGCACAGAAAGGCGTCGTGTCAGGCCACAGTGTTCTCACCTCTGTGGTCTACATACCTGGCACACAAAACTTAGAAGAAAGATGTATTCGCTTACAGATCCAGAGAGTTGGAGAGGTCATGTTCACTTGGGGACCAGCTGCACTTCCTCAGGCATCCTGGTGGGGAGCAGAGAGAGCAAAGGGAGGCAGGGGGTGAGGGTCGTATGCAATCCCCAAGGCCACAGCCTCAGGGACCCCTCCCCAGCACCAAGTTCTGCCTGCAACGTTGCTGCCTCCCCTACCGCATGAGGTCTGGAGAACATTCTAGAACCAAACCATAACAGACATACTAGGTGTTTTGAAAAGTGAATGAAAGGTGACTGCTTTGTCTTATTAAAGAGCACCCTCTGTACCCAGAGCGGTCACGTTCAGCAAGAAAAACCATTCTTATGAGCGGCAGAATCAAGCACTTCCCCATGGCAGACATTAAAAGAGAAGCACGCGCTTCTCCTACCTCCTTTCTCTATAAAGGCATATTAGGTGAAAACTGGAGGACTTAGTACTAGGAATAGAAAACATTGTGTCAAGGTAGAGGATGAGAGGGTAGTGGTAATCGATTACTCAACCCAGGACATGTTTGATATTAGAATATTAAGACTTTGTTTGCAAACTGTTGCAGAAGAAGCCCTGCTTTGCCTAATGGTTTGGTGGTCAGCACCATTTGGGCCTAGTCTCTGCTGACTGGTTCTGAGAGATGTAAGGGACGAAAAGTAAACTTCCACAGCAAAGAGGAAGAATGCACAATGTTTAAAGAATGCATGAAATGCCAAGGTCACAAAGAGAAATCAGAGTAAGACAAAAGCCCATATATATACAAACACACTCTCACATACATGCACACATACACACAACTAATTAT
The DNA here is from genome assembly GCA_004027185.1 of Glis glis. Lineage (NCBI taxonomy): Eukaryota > Metazoa > Chordata > Mammalia > Rodentia > Gliridae > Glis > Glis glis. The sequence continues at coordinate 71,207 of PVJS01000896.1, read as the reverse complement.
ACATGTATACATAAATGCACACATAGAATTAAATTTATTATATATAATTTATCTTACATAGGTATACATAAAATATCTATAATTTATATATATATAATAGTGGGTGTTTTGTCTAACTTCTGTATATGTGTGCATAAATGTATACATATTTACACATGTAAACATGTATACTTATATACACATATATGCTTATATATGTATATATAAACACATATATATAAAAATTTATATAAACGTATATAATAGTAAACAATCTAAAATCATACAAACCTTAAGATATAGCATGCAAAGATGAACATCTATTTTGTGTGTGTGTGTGTGTGTGTGTGTGTGTGTATGTGAGATACTAGGGATTGAATTCAGGGCACTCTACTTCCTACAACCCCAGTCCTTTTTTTTATTTTTTGTTTTGAAGCAGGGTCTTGCTAGGTTGCTGAGAGTCTCATTATGTTGCTGAGGTGGTCCTGGAACCTGCAATCCTCCTGTCTCAGCCTCCCAAGTACTGAGATTATAAGCATGTACCACCACACCAGGCTAAAGGTGAACATGTATTGTTTAAAATGTTTTTATGTAGCCGGGTGTGGTGGCGCACGCTTGTAATCCTAGTACTTTGGGAGGCGGAGACTGGAGGATTCGGGTTCGCGGCAAGCCTCAGCTCTCTCTCTCCCTCTCTTTCTCTCTCTCTCTCTCTCTCCTCTCTCTCTCTCTCTCTCTCTCTCTCTCCTTAGTGAGGCCCTCCGCAACTTTGTGAGATCTGGTTTCAAAATAAAGTATAAAAAAATAGGGCCGGGGGCGTAGCGCAGAGGTAGAATGCCCCTGCGTTCAATCCCCGGTACCACAAAAAATAAATAAATAAATAAATAAATAAATAAATAAATAAAATGTTTTTATGTTTATACTATAAATATCCTATTCTAATTTCTGTCAACATCTAACATATTTGCTCTATAGTTTCTGGAATTATTAATTATGACTCACATATATTTGTTTGTATTCATTAAAAGAGTATACAAAGCTGGATGTGGTGGTGCACGCCTGTAATCCCAGTACTTGGGAGGCTGAGACGGGAGGATCACAGGTTGAAGGCCAGCCTCAGCAACTTAATGAGACCCTTCAAATTAAAAAATAAAATAGGAGAGCCGGGCGTGGTGGCGCATGCTTGTAATCCCAGTACTTTGGGAGGCAGAACCGGAGGATCCAGGTTCGTGGCCAGCCTCAGCTCTCTCTCTCTCTCTCTCTCTCCCTGTCTCTCTCTCTCTCTCTCTCTCTCTCTACCTAGTGAGGCCCTCCGCAGCTTCATGAGACCCGGTTTCAAAATAAAGGATAAAAAATAAGGCTGGGGGTGTAGCACGGAGGTAGAACGCCTCTGGGTTCAATCCCCGGTACCGCAAAAATAAAATAAAATAAAATAGGGCTGGGGTGTAGCTCAGGGTTCAATCCCAAGTACCACACACACACACGCACTCACACGTATACAAACTGATCATGGCATGCAAATCTTCACTTTGCTTTCTATAAAGTATTTTCATTCGCTAAAAAGGAGCAGTATAAAAGATACAACATGGGACAGCCTAAAGCTACTTTCTTGAACATACTTGAAACACTTGTCAGTATTACTACAATTCTCTATTTGAAAAAACACTGTAGAGATGTTTTCTGGAGCAATGGTTTTTGTGATTCTAAACATGGGGGAAAAGATGAATAAGGGATCGACAGCCCCTCATGTAACCCTGGGCCTCATAGCGCCCATAGGTCAGGGGGGCTGAGGCTCCTTCCAAACCTGCCACTGCCTAACAGAATGAGTAACTGCTGCACACCACCACCATGTGTCAGTCATGTCTGACACGTGGCATGCCTCCTTGCATGGAACTGGTCTAGCTGTGTGATTCTGTGATTTTAATATAAAGATAAAATAGAATGCCTTTCTTTTGAAGGGCCTTGTAAGGTACATATTTTTAGATACCTTTATGCTTTATTTTCTCCCATGCATTCAAGCTAACTGCTGAAATGCTTACCCATCAAGATATCTAATATTAATCTCTTGACAGTATTTTATCAAAATATTTTAATGAGCACCGAGTAGTATCCTATTAAAACAATAGAAAACAAGGGACCTGCCCTTTATATTTGGATCTCATTTCAGTTCAAATGACAAGCTGATGAAAATTTAATTTTCAATGCAAATATGGAAGAAGAAAGAATAGTTGTTGATTGGTTTATCAATGTGCTCTGCACACAATCTGCATTTTGATCAAACAATTCCGGTGTTGGGATTCTAGAAATGGATTTTCCTGACACCAATAAAAAAGGAAAGGAAAGTTTAAGTTTCTTTTAATACACATTTGGAAATAATGCTTACTCAGCTACACTCAAGAACAAACCTGTCGATCAAATTAAAAGAAAAAGAAAGGATCACCCACTCACCTGCTAATTGCAGAATTAAGCTAATTTATACAATATAACAATAAATGTCTTCAACTGCCACTCTTCCTTCTATTCCACGGCGCCTTCCCTTCAGGGAACAAAAATCTGCTTCCCTTTGCATTCTACATGCTCTCGAAGTACAATTTTTTTTTCCTTCCATAGCCTGTAACTTTGCAAATAAATTTACGCTCCATAAACCATTGCTTTCCCATGTGACAATTTCTAAAGATAAGCTCCAGTATCATTTAAGCAAGTAATTACCAAGAACTTGCTACATGCCTGGCATTATTTGAGAGACACCAAGTCTGATATTTCTAGCCAAGAACTTTTCTTTGGACCAAACCTCTGACCAAGGTAATCCCAGGGAGACTCAGGCACCAGCCACACCTGAAATTGGTGACATGGTGAACACGAGCTGACATTAATAGAAACAGGACGACGCCATCAGACTCGCTCCCCTTTACTCACATGGTAGATAATTCAAAGGAGAAATGATGCTTGCTCTGTTTTTCACTTTTGGCTACAGAGCCCATGTTAGTCATTAAAAATAATTTATCCATCTGATCGAAGTTTTGCCTTTGATCAAGAAATCATTAATGAAGTTCTCTTCACTTTCTATTACTGAGGGTAGTCGATTTTTAAGTAAAATGAAAGTGCTCCTCAACACTACTATTTAAATTTGAAATGGAGGGTATCACTTTAACATGCTAAAATATTTCTGTTAACACAACTATAAACCCTTCCATTTTAACGGGCAGAAAAATTAACCAATTAAATATCTCTGTGATCCAAAACAGCAGCATGTGCCGCTTTGGGGACTTTGGCTGAGTCTTTAATTTCTCGGCCCATGTACAAAGAAGGGATAAAGTGCACAATGTCCAGGTTCTCTTCCACCTCTCCTATTCTGCGATCCTTCTACTGTAAATGCATCCTTACTCATTCAAAATGTATTAAAATATATATTCTGAGCCGTGCGTGGTGACGCATGCTTGTAATCCCAGTACTTTGGAAGGCGAAGACCTGAGGATCCGGGTTCGCGGCCAGCCTCAGCTCTCTCGTTCTCTCTCTCCCTGTCTCTCTCTCTCTCTCTCTCTCTCTCTCTCTCTCCTTAGTGAGGCCCTCCGCAACTTCGTGAGACATGGTTTCAAAATAAAGTATAAAAAATAGGCCCGGTAGACCGCCCCTGCGTTCAATCCCCGGTACCGAAAAAAAAAAAAATATATATATATATATATATATTCTGGGCAGAGCTTTAATCAATGCATCATATAAAACTCTTAGCAGAACAATAGATATTAAAGAAGGAAAGGATGAATTTTATTCTCAAAAATAGCTTTTAAAGGACAAATATTTGATCTAAGAAAATTGAAGCAAAATTGGGCCAACTCACATCCATTTCCTTTAGAGATAATCTATGTAAGCAAGAAGAGCATTAACTTTGACAATTTATATTTTCATGGTAAATGTTTTAATTGTCTTAAGTCTCTACTAATTTTTAATAGATAAAGCTACTGGAATAAAAATTAGAAAGCCTGCCCGACAGAATAGAAACTTAATCTCTGCCAATATCTGAGCCAAGACTCCAGTACTCTCTTCCCACCAAAAATCAACATCATTCCTCAAGGGAATTCAGGTATGGTTTTGTCAAAAATATTTAATGAGCACATACTACAGATCTCACGTAGACTACTTCCCCAGCTCTGATCGTATTGGACTCTGCCCATTGTAGTCATTCAAAGACGCAGGATGCCATAGACTCCAGTGTCTCAAGAACAAACTTTCACATTTTCCTGAGGCAGTAGTATGATCATAAGAATCATGCTACTCTTAAACACTGTTTTCTGAAAGTGGGTCTTTGTTGACATTTTGTTGCCAAAAGAAGGCACTTGGCCATGCCTCATTGTGAGAGGCAAAAGAGTATAATTCTTAAGTGGCCAGGAAGGAAACAGAAATGAGAAATACTGATGATCCAAATAAATATCTGTCATTATATTCAAATTTATCTAGCCTCCCATAAAAGCCACCTTGGCATTAGCTTATTTTGATCTAGTTTTTTTGATATGCAGTCTAATGATAATAGATCCTGTTAAATGTTTCTTTATATGTCTTAAATTTTTGGATACATATCAGAAACTCAGTAACACTAGAATTAATTAATTACTGAAAAAACAAGTAATAAGCATTTCATTGTCTACTGGATATATAATCGCTACAAGGAGATGAGATTTTTCTCCAACAAGGAATGGCAAGACCAACATGAGGTTAAGTTGTGCTAATCAAGGTTGGCCACATGCCTGGGCTCAGTAAATGAAGCATATGGAGTGAGCTAAGAGAGAGGAACTCCTGTCTAGCTAGAAGTAACTCCCCTACAGCCCTGTCATGACACCTCCCCTCCTACAGGGCCTGAGACTCCAATCCCTCCCCAGCCTATTTGAGCCTCTTCTGGAAATTTTAAAATCTAAGAGCATTGTCTTGAACGGACAGAGTTGACATCATAAATGACTGTTTAATTGCGTTTTTGAATAATGATGAGGTTCCTAAAAAGAAACTAAATGCAAATAAATAGTGTGCCTGAAATCCCAGTACTTGGGAGGCTGAGACAGGAGGATCACAGATTTGAAGCCAACCTCAATATATGAAATATATGTCAGAATTAGAAAAATCAGAGGCCCAACCTTCAATGCCAACCAGACTATATAATAAGTGCTAAGGGAGCCCTGTTTTTTAAGAAATTTATCCAAAATACTGAGGCTTATTGAAAGATGAACAACCAGAATGATGAACTATTAGGAATACACACACTGTAAAAACTATCAAGGAAATGTCTTGAGCATCTTCTTCCAGGTTCTGTGGTCTTATATCTCTTCACTGGGGCAAAAGAGCTGCTCTCGTTAGTCAGCATCCATTCTATAGCACCTACTTCAGTGGAAATAAATTCAGAGCAACAGAGGATGGGACGATCCAACACAGGCAATTCCTTGGGTTATGAATTTAGAACTCCGAGTACCAGTCTCTTCCAAGATGAAACCTGGTGCAAATTTCAACAAAACAGGATATCTGTATCCAGTCTTGATTGCCATGCTCCTTCAGTATTGCTAAGGTGATGTGCCACCATGTGTTCCTTGCTTTGTGCATGATTTTCATCTTAGTAATTCTCAAAAACAAATATTACAGGAAAATTGAAATGATTGAAGATTACATTTGAGCATGACATCCTCCTATATGCCCAAGAAGGGCTCTACTGAACCCTCCTTGTGTAAGATCCTTCTTTCCACTAGCACCTAATTTATAGTGAATGGGGAAAACACCATGTAAGAATTATAAAATCATGTTCCTTATAAATAAAAAGAAGGACTTACAACTAATGTGGCCAGCAATAAAAGGATATGCAAATAAATGATAACACAGCAATTTAGTGGAGTATCATCCCTACACATAAAATAATTATATAAGACTATGGATCAATATTATATAATGTTAAGATGAGTGACACACTATAAAATTTGGTACATAAAGTAAAATGATGTTTGCATATGAAAATGATTAGAAGGGAATTTGGATTAAAATAATAGATTAAAACATTTGGCGTTTTGATTAAATTAGAAGATTTGATTAGAGATCCTAATCTAGTTCTAACCACCAAACCTCTGCTGAGTTTTATCCATTCATTAAAAATTCATTGTACTTGGTTCAAGAGATACAAAGAAAAGCAAGAAACAGTCACTTTTCTAACAGCACTTAAAGGTCTTTGTAAGTAAAGAAAGAAGATGAATAAGCAGGCAATTATAATGTAGTTTGGAAAGAAGAGTGGGGGAAACAGATGTCTCCAGGAGCTAACAAGAGTAAACACAAGCATCCCTTACACTCTGGGGTGAGATGGGAAGAGAAAAGATGTAGGGTAGATTTTGAAAAAGTCAGAACACCTGACTGATGTCTTAAAGGATAAATAGCAATTATCCAGGTCAAGAGATGGCTATGGGGAGTGATATCTGTTGGGGGTGGATAGGAAGCACAAGCAAAGAAATTTGGGGCAACCATAAAGTGTTCAGCACAGCTGGAGCATAGAGATGAGAAGGTCAGAAGAAGTGGCAGGGGCCAGATATTAGAGGACTCCCGGTGCTTTTTATTCTTCTAGGGATCTAGAGCCTGTCTGAGGCAGAAACGCATACTACAAAAGTCTTTCTGATGTACTATGGGAAATGCTTTAGACACTAACAATAAGTCAAGAGAAAATCAGGGAAACTTGAATGAATATGGTGCAGTGAGGATAGAGAAAAAGAGCTCAGCACAGTAACACATCAGGTAGGGGAGACTTGATTGGGACCAAATTTGGGGGTGAGGGAGAGGAATAAATCCAGAAGGATCCCAATGGAGATGGCTCTGTTTTCTTGATTCCTCAATATGGTAACTCCAAAAAGAGAGGCAGGAATGGGGTGGAGATGAGTTCTGTTTGTATAAGATTTGTTATAGGTTAGTGACCATGAGAGCTTTTACTTAGATGATCTAGTGTGGATGAAGATCCAAAGATTGGGGATAGAGAGATAAATTTGAGAGTCATCGACCTGAAAGAGATACAAAGTCATAAGAAAAGATAAGATCTCATGGTGTGGTGAGGACATGGACACATCTGTGAGGAACCCTGCCTTTTAAAGAGAGTAGAGGCGATTCCATCTAACTTCAGTTAGAAGGACCATCATCAAGAATACAAGCAATAGGCCGGGCGTGGTGGCACACGCTTGTAATCCCAGTACTTTGGGAGGCAGAGACCGGAGGATCCGCGTTCGTGGCCAGCCTCAGCTCTCTCACTCTCTCTCTCCCTGTCTCTCTCTCTCTCTCTCTCTCTTTCTCTCCTTAGTGAGGCCCTCCGCAACTTCGTGAGACCCGGTTTCAAAATAAAGTATAAAAAATAGGGCCGGGGGTGTAGCGCGGAGGTAGAACGCCCCTGCGTTCAACCCCCGGTACCGCAAAAAAAAAAAAGAATACAAGCAATAACAAATTCTGGTGAGGATATGTGGAAATAACAACTCTTAAATACTGTTGGTGGGACTGTGTGGGGCCAGAGGAAGTACAGGCAGCAGTGAGGACATGACCCTGCTTATCCAGAGCAGGTGCAGATGACCCCATTCATCCCATGCAGCCACAAATGAGCATTTAGTTATAAAAGGATGACTAAGAAGGTCATCCCGCATAGCTGCAGATGTGCATAGAATTATGTAAGCACGAGTAGGTAATAGACAATGTGCATGCACAAGTTACGTTAGCTTAACATGTGCCATTTTGCCCAGTACACTATATAAGGGATGGGTCCGCAGAATAAAGCTATTTGTATTCTCCTCTAGAGGGTGACTCTGCATGCTTTTTTCTTGCTGGAGATCTCATCACCAAACCTCGACCTGAAATTTCAGCTGGCTCCTGACAGGGCCCCGGACAATTGGCATAGTCAGCAGGATGAGATGTTTGCCTCCAGTCCCCCTATAAAGGCACAGCTCTGGGTGGAACAACCCAGGGTGGAGGAGATATGGCCTCCAGCCTCCCTGTGGTTCCCAGTAGTAACCTGTCTGACAGCATGGACCCTGCCAAAGAATTGGGCTGATGTATGTCCCCAGACAGAAGTCCAGAAGGCTTTAAGAGTGTTGGAGCCACAACAGCCAGGCCACTGTGCTTGCCAGAGCAGGACTCCACAGGAAGAAGAGGCAGCCAGTGCCTGTGGAGCCTGCCGGCCCCTTGCCCCACCCATGCCACGCAACTTAAAGGGACTGCAACCCCCAGGAGGATTGAGGGAGACCAGGAGACTTCCAGCGCAGACCTCATGAAGGCAAGGCTGGAACTCAGTGGGGGGCTACTCCTGCAGACACCAAGAGATATGTGTGGCTGAGTTTCTCTCAGACAAGGGACCCGGCTGGGGTACCCAGTTGGTGGGGTGTCAGGGGCCCAGTCATCAGACAGCTATGGTTGCAGGCAGTAAGAGCCCTAGGATGAAGAAAGTACACAGGGCTGCCATCTGGAGGAGAACAAACAACAAACAGAAATTTTATTCTACAGATCCATTCCTTATATAGGGTTTTGCACAAAATGGCACATGCCCACATCAGCAGGACATGCACATGTGTGTTATACTTTGCTTAGAATCCATAGCTGCGTGGGGTCATGTCATTGCTGCCAACCTGTACTCCCTCGGCCTCCACATGAGGGAAACACCTAACCTGAGGCCCCATGTAGAACTGACGATTTACTCGTCCCCCCCCCACCATGTGCAATGCAACCTGGCACTAATTGATACAGGACCAGACTTCACCCTCCTTTTCAGCAATCCAGACAGATTTACTGGACCTAAGGCTGCCATAGAGGGTTATGGAGGTCATATCATTACAGTTCAATGTGCCCCGGTAACTTTGGGAATTAGATATTTGCCTCCTAAGTAATATGACGTATATGGTGTATACATAAACCATAGCTGAGTACATCCTGGGGTTGGATGTGTTACAGGAATTGATTGCACAGACCTGGGGGTGGATGTGTGCAGGGACTGATTGTGCAGACTGTGGAGAATTTTGACTATGCATGTGTGTGGTAAAGACCATCACTAGAGGACATCCCCATCATGTTCCCTTACAACTCCTCAAGCCATGAAGATTGTGAATGTGTGGCAATATAAGTTACTGGGGGGTGGGGGATGAAGAAATTTGACAAATGTTACTGAAGCTAGAAGAGGCAAGTGTAATTCGCCCAACTCATAGCCCATTCAACTCTCCCTTGTGGCCATTGTGAAAACCTGATGGTTCCTGATGCATGACAGTGGACTATCAGGAGTTAAATAAAGTGGCACTGCCCTTGAATGCAGTTGTATCCAACATTTCAGAGTTGATGGATCATCTGTTGCATGAACTGGATGGTTCCATTATGTTGTAAACTTGGCAAATGTCTTTTTCTTCATTGGCATTACTCCAGAAAACAAGAGCAGTTCACTTTTACCTGGGAAGGGTGGCAATGGACCTTTTTGGTACTGCCCCAGGATATTTGCATAGTCCCATTTTGTGTCAAGGTCTGGTGGCACTGGATTTGGCCTCTTGGCAGAAGCCTGAGGCTGTGTGATTGTAGCATTATATTGATGATATTATGCTAACCTCTGATTTTCTTACACAGTTAGCAGCAGCTGCATGCAGATTCCAAGCCACTCTCCAGGAATAGAGGTGGGCTGTCAACAAAGACAAGGTCCAGGGACCTGGGTATTCTGTCAAATTTTTGGGAGTTGTCTGGTTGAGTAAGACAAAGATGATACCCAAAGCAGTGATAAATAAGATACAAACATACTCTCCACCAGAAATGCTCAGTTACAGGCAAATCTGGTCATTTGGAGTTTTGACCAATGCATAGTTCCCACGTAGCTATGCTTATGCACCCCTTACATCATCTTGTGTGTAAAGGGGCAACTTGGAATTGGACCCCTGAAATGGAAACTGCCTTTATTGTCATCAAGATGGTGATGGCACAGGAGTAGACCCTTCCCTTCCTTTCCTGTTAACAGTCCAAGTGACTGATGCAGATTTTGAATAGGTGTTATGGCAGAAGCAATGTGCTAGGAATAGCCCAATTGCATTTTGGTCACAGCTATGGAAAGGGGCAGAGGTGCACTACTCTCTCATTGAGAAACAGTTAGGGGCCATATATGCTGCCCTCTTAGCTTGTGAACCCATTACAGGTACTGGGTCAGTGATGGTGCAGAACACCTTCCCTATTAAAGACTGGTTGAGGTCCTCGACTCAGACCTCCCAGACAGGGATAGCCCAAATGCCCACTCTGACAGAGTGGGATGTATATTTACAGCAATGAGCCTAGTTTTCTAGTAGCCCTTTGTCTGCACAGGTACATACTCTGCTGGAGCCAGTACAGTTGATTGGGCAACTGTGGCCTTACAGCCCTCCACTGAAATGTTTTGGTATGAGACTGGTTCCAGACACTTTAGCCAATGGACCGAGATCCAGGTGATCTGATTATTTCTCATGGAGACTGGATCCTTGCATGTCTGTACATACAGCTGGGCAATCTACCAAGGGCTAACCTTGTGGCTACCCCAACAAGATTGGTTGACTGGGTACCATCCATTGTGGGACAAGGATATGTGGAAGAACCTGTGGAAATGGGGCCTCTAGGAAAGAGCTACTATACATCATGTTCCCGGGCATAGACCTTGGAAGGCCCTAGTAATGATGCTGCTGATGCTTTAGCGCAAGTTCGGGCTCTCCAATTAACCCTGGAGCCTTTGTCAGTAGCACTGTTAGTCAAATCATGAACCACCACTCTGTAGCAGTTGGAGTGTGGGGCCCAGAGGAAGTGCCAGCCAGCAGTGAGGACTGGACCACACTCATCCAGTGCAGCTGCAGAGGAGCATTTAGTTATATAAGGATGACTAGGAAGGTCATCCCGCACAGCCGCAGATGTGTATAGAGTTATTAAAGTATGACTAGGAAATATGCAACATGCATAAACAAGTTACACTCGCATAACATGTGCCATTTTGCCTGGAACCCTATATAAATTCTGTAGAATAAAGCTGCTGTTCTCCTCTGGATGGCAAATCCATGTGCTTTCTTCATGCTGGGGATCTCACCACTGAAACCTCCCTTGCAACTGCAGCTGGCCTCTGACAGGGCCCTGGACAGATTGTAATTTGGGAATCTCTACTATGGAGACAAGGATGGGGAGATTCCTCAAAAAACAAGTTATAGAACTACCATAAGATCCAGCTATATAAAGTTAAAATACTATGGTCATGAATGCATATCCATGTTTATAGCAGCATAATCCACAATAACCAGATTATGGAACCAACCTAGGTGTCCATCAACAGATGAATAGATAACAAAAATCCAGTATATATACACAATGGAATTTTACTCAGCCATAAAGAAAAACACAAGTATGTCATTTGCAGGAAAATGGAACTAGAGAAAATTATGCTGATTGAGATTAGCCAGTCTCAGAAAGTCAAGGGTGTGTTTTTTCTCATATATGGAAACTAGAGAAAAAATAGAAAACATAATGGACTTTAAATAATGTGGGGAGAGTCCTGTAGAATAGTGGAAGGGAACTGGGGAAGGAATTTGGGGAGGGAAAAAAGGAGGATTGAGGAAGGAAATAGTTCAAATAATACTATGGCAATATATGACTGTATTGCTACCAATTTCACTAACATGTGTGAGGAGGAAGGAGGGGGCATCAGAGTGGGATGCAGAGGAAATAAACCAAGAGCCATGTGCATGTATTTTGCATCACATTGAATATCACTATGATGTATAATTGCAATGCACTAATAAAGGTATTTAAAAATAAAAATAAATGAATCAAAAATTAATTTGAATTAGCAAAAATTCAACTTACAGTGTGTGCGTGCGCACGCGTGTGTGTGTAGAGGAAGAAATGTCCACAAGAGACTGGGAAATCACAGACAGAAGCAGAAGGAAAACTAGTGAGAGAGAGAGGAGAAAGCGAGAGAGATTATTGGAAATCAAATGAAGAGAGAAGCTCGACATGTTTGGCATCAAAAGTAGAATTCAATGCAGCAGAGAAGACATTGCAAAAGGTCCACTTAGTAACAAAGAAGACATGGAGGCAGTCATGGGAGGCTGATAGAGTGATGGGATAGAAGCAAATGCTCAGTGAAATGAAGAATAAAGGAGAGGACATGAGTAACAGGAAGCAGTGCAATAGATGGAGATGAGCTTTCTCCTAAACATGGATGTGAAGAAAAATATAAAGTAGCCAGACAGAGGAGCAATGGGAATAAATTTAAAGGGATGGTAAGAGAGTAGAATAATCAGATTTCCTTGTCAGTCACGAGGGTTGCCAAATTCTTTTCTCTACCCATAGTGACAGGACTTTAGGTCCATTTTCTTCATTTAGGACCAGGACTACTCCCTCTAATTCATGCTATATGATGTAGAGAAAGGTCTATTTGTGTATCTTTCTCTGAGTTTGTTTTTAAAGAAGCAAGACTTTTAAGAAGGTGAGGTGCTGAGAGAAAAATCCAAAAACTGGTTGAGAATGAAAAGATTAAAAATTATAGAAAAGGATGACATAGTAAAAATCTGTGGCAAAGGCTGATAATTAACCTTCAGAGCAAAGAAATTTCCATCTCTTGTCAGGCGTGGTGGCACACACATGCCCATAATCCCAGTACTTGGGAGGCTGAGACAGGAGGATCACAGGTTTAAGGACAGCCTCAGCAAGTAGTGAGACTCTCATCAACCTAGTGAAACCCTGTTTCAAAATAAAAATATAAAAATGAAAAATAGTGCTGGGGTGTAGCTCAGAGGTAGAATGTGCCTGGTTTCAATCCCCAATACCACACACACACACACACACACAAAAAAAAAAAAATTTCCATCTCTGGAATAAGACCAAATGAATAAAGAAGGCACAGAAGTTCAGTATATATATACAGTAGTTCCCCCAATCCCCAATTTTTACAATATTACATACCTGCACTCAACAGCAATCCTAAAATATGAAACAGAAAATTCTAGAAATAAACAACTCATGTTCTAAACTGTGCACTTTTCCATGTACTATGATGAACTCTCACATCATACTTCTTCATCTCACCCAGAACATGACTCAACCCTTTGTCCAGCATATCCGTGCTGTATACACTGCACACCCATTAGTCACTTGGTAGCCCTATTGGTTATCAGATCTACTGTCACAGTATTGTGTAGTTCTTTTGTTAAAGGAACACTTATCTTACTTAATAATGTCCCCAAAGCACAAGAGTAGTGATGCTGGTAATTCAGATATGCCAAAAAGAATACATAAAGTGTTTCCTTTAAGTGAAAGGTGGAGGTACAATAATATACTTGAGAGAGAGAGAGAGAGAGAGAGAACCATATTCACAAAACTTATTACAGTATATTGTTAAAATTATTCTATTTTATTATTAGCTATTATTAATCTCTTACTGTGCCTAATTCATAAGTTAAACTTTATTATACATGGGTATTTATAGGAAAATACCATAGCATATTGAAAGTTTGGTACTATTCATGGTATTGGGGCTTTTGGAGTATATTTCCTATGGATAAGGTAGGACTTTAGATACATTTACTGGCAAAAAGAGAAAGAACAAAGATTGATTTTTTTAATTTGTTTAATCTTGTGCTCAATAAGTAAGAATTTAGTCATTATCACAACTAATGATATATGGTGATCAGTGTTTACTTAGGATACAGCCGTGAAATCAAGCAATTTACTTTCTTGTAGATGTAGGGAAACCCAAACAAAGCATTACACGGGATGTAGTCAATTGGTAACAAGACAACCCTGTACCAAGAGCTACAGGGCAGACCATTTCCAGCTAGAATGATCAGGGATACCCTTGAAAGGAAAGATTTACAAAATTGGTAAAAATGATTAAGAAAATATTTTTGATGTAGGGAATAGCAGTAATTTGTATTTAGTAAATTATTCAGCCTATTATGCCCAAAGATCACATTTGATGATTTTCTGGTCCAAGGTGAGTTGAACTGAAGTGAACATGTGTGGAACACACTGCTGGCAGAGCTGTCAACTCAAGGCAGAGCTGTGTGGGGTAGGCCCAGGGATGGGGTGAGGAATGCCTCCCAGAGCCCGCATGCTGAATCCCCATGACCACCCTCCCTGGGGACACATAGGGCTATTCTAGGTCCATCATTATATCATTCTAGCATCCTGTATGGATATACATAGAATGTCCCCTGGAGAATTCATGTATTAATGTTCAGAGTTGATGTAATTAAGTCATGAGGATTATAATCTCATCAGTTAGTGGTGGTTTTACTGGGTGTAACTTAGGTGGGATGTGGCTGGAGAAGGTGGGTCCCTGGGGGTGTGCCCTTAGGGGCTGTGCTTTTGTCTTTGAAGCCCCTTGCTTGCTTGTTCTTGCTTCTGGCCTCCATGATGTGAGAGCAGAGCCCTTGTTTCCCCCTCTCTCTGCTTCCTGCCGCCATGCCCTGAGATCCACAGACCCTGGCCTCACATGGATTGAATGCTGAATCTCCCAAAACTCTGAGCAAATAAAGCTTCCTCTAAGTTGTGTGGTCAGTTATTTTGGATTATTGCAGTGAGAAGGTTGACTGAGACACATCCTTTTCATCTTCAGTGATGTCTCCTTACATAATGCTCACCTAGACCTTCATATTCTCATACTTATTATAAGCTAATTAATTTTCCCCCTTCAGGCAAAACTATGTCAGCTACCAAGAGAAGAAAATTGACCTGTTGTTACAAATCTCTGGATCAGTACCGACACATGATTAAAAATCCTGATTTGGTTTAAAATAAATTATGAAATTGTATGCCCTTTATCTTACTGATTCTTAACTATTTTCCTACTCAAAATCTCTGATACTCTCCTTAAAGTGTCTGGATCTCACCATATTTTTTTGGAGGGGGGACTTTTATTTATTTATTTATTTATTTATTTATTTATTTATTTATTTATATTGGTGCATTGTAATCACACATGTTGATGGGTTTCAGAGTGGTAGAAGTATATATGCACACATTGGTCAATTAGCCCTCCCCCAATTCCCACCCCCATTCCCTCCCCCTTCCCTCCTTCTCATGCTCAGCATAGTAGTTGACTTTAATAAGTTTGTGTATGTACATCATGTTCATTAAGATGTTTCCCTCTTCTCCCTTCCCATCTCCTTCAGTTAGGTCTCCTTCTTTACTCATCTGAGGTTTTCTCCATCTTTGTCTGGACTCCCTCCTATGCCCTATTCTCCCTAGCTTATGCATATTAGGGAGAACATCTGACTTTTCACTTTTTGTGACTGACTAATCTTACTTAGTATAATGTTCTCTAATTCCATCCATTTCCCTGCAAATGTCATAATTTTGTTCTTCTTTATGGCTGTGTAAAATTCCACTGTGTATATATCCCATAGTTTTGTAATCCATCATCTGTTGATGGACATCTTGGTTGGTCCCATAGTTTGGCAATTGTGAATTGTGCAGCTATAAACATAGATATGCATGCATTATCGATCTCATCATATTGACCAAATTCTCTCTTCATGTGCCATTTGTATTTATCCGCAAAGAATCAGTAATACCTTCATGTATTAGAGAATTTTCAATTTATATTTTTAAAGGATCAAAGTCTTGAGTAAAAGGAAAAGTATTCTACAAAAATAATGGTCAACATGAGGAGGGGGAGAGGTCTTCCCCCATTTCCCAAAGTCACACACAGAGGCATTTTCCTGCCCTGTGTAAGGGCAGCAATGGCGCGGCCACCATCACCATAGTAACAATGAAGAGTATTCTTCTTGTATGCTCTCTCTTGCCATCAAGGACTAAATGAAAGAATCTGTAACATCCCCTGCACAGCAGTAGAACAAAACAGAAAGTTCTAAGTGCTTTCTTTCCCCTACTTTGCAGAGAACTGCAAGTGGCTATTACAATAACAACATGTGGATCCACCACTTGATAGATTTACAAGCCTGTTTAACTCTCAAAAAAATTATAAAAGATCAAAATAAAATTTTAAGAAGAGGAAGAAGTAAATTACAATTTTAATTAGAAATGCATGGATTGTGTGAATAAAGAAATAAGGGAAATTAAAAGTAAAACTAATAAATTCAAGAACTGCTTCTTATAAGATATGTTATATAAACCACTAAAATACCCTACTAGTAGGTTACTAACTAGTCAAGAAAAAGAAGACAGAAAGGACACTAGTAAAAATTTAGAATGATAAAGCCAACATAATCATAGATATAGACAAAAATTTTAAATATTGAATTCACTGCTGAACCCCAGCAAATAATTTCTCTTTCTCTCCCCCCCTTTGGCAGTACTGGGGATTAAACCCAAAGCACCCCACCAATGTGTGTGTGTGTGTGTGTGTGTGTGTGTGTGTGTGTGTGAGAGAGAGAGAGAGAGAGAGAGAGAGAGAGAGAGAGAGATACCGGGAATTGAACCCAGGGATATTCTACCTCTAAGCTACACCCCCAGCCCAATTTTATTTTGAAACTGGGTCTAAGTTTGCTGAGGCTGGTCTGGAACCTGTGATTCTCCTGTCTCAGCCTCCCAATTACTGGGATTACAGGCATGCATCACCACGCCCGGCTCCTTTTCATTTTATTTTTAAGATAAAATCTCTCTTAGTGTCCAGGCTGACCTTGAACTTGCTATCCTCCTGCCTCAACCTCCCAAGTGACTGAGATTTCAAGCATCTGCCACCAAGCTGGGCACCCAAGTAAATAAATTTAAAACTGGATGAAATGGAAAATGTTCTGAAAGAATTTTAAATTACTAAAACTAACTTCAGTTAAGTTTTTTTTTCACCTAAAAGACAACAATTTCCACTAAAAAATTATTAGCAAACTTTCCAAGGGATATCCCCTCCAAAAACAGTATCTGACCCAAAGAATGTACAGACAAATTTTAACAAGCGATTAAAGAGTAGGTATTTTCAAACTATGTAAACAATAAGAAAAAAATGCTGGTGAGGATGTTGGGAAATAGGAACTCTTATACACTATTGTAGGGGTGTAAATTAGTACAACCACTATGGAGATCAGTATAGAGGTTTCTCAAAAGACTAAGAAGAGAGCTACCATATGACTCACCTGTACCACTCCTTGGTATTTTTTTCAAAAGAATTAAAGTCAGAATACTACAGTGATGCATGCATATCCATGTTCATAGCAGCACAATTCACAATAGCCAATTACAGAACCAACCCAGGTATCTGTCAACAGGGATAAGGAGTAAGGAAAATGTGGTATATACACACAATGGAATTCTACTCAGCCATAAAGAAGAATAAAATTGCATCATTTTCAGGAAAATGGATGGAGCTAGAGAATATTATCCTAAGTGAGATCAGCCAGACTCAGAAAGTCAAGGATCATATGTTTTATCTCATATGTGGAAGCAAGAGAGATAATAGGAAACATAAGGGACTTTAGATAAATGTGGAGAGACACCAGTAGAATAGTAGAAGGGGATTGGGTGAGGGAGGCGGAAAGGGAAAAAGAAGGATTGAGAAAGGAAACAATTCAAATAACGCTTTGGCAATGCACTATTGTTTTTCTAGCATTCCCAGGGAAGGAGGAAGGGGTAGCAAGGTGGGCTGGGGAGGGAAGGACACCAAGAGCTGTGTGCAGGTATGTTCATATCACATTGAACCTCACTATGATGTATTATTGAAATGCACTAATAAAAGAAAAACTGAAGTCATGGAAACGTTTACTTTTTTGGAAATGAAGTAAACATATTTTCTTCTCTTTTTCCAGTAGATACAACTAAATACCCTGGACATTATCTATAAATCAAACATTAGAGAAAGTTGAAATGTGACGAGAAGAAAGCAGATGAGCCAGGAACCTTGAGACATGTAGTATCCTTCTAAGGGTGAGTTCCTTGAATTTTTCTTTTTTTTTCCCCCATGTATTTAAGACATGAAGGTGCAGAGACCACAACTAATGATCTGGAAACAACAATGATGAAGACCAAAAAAGATCCTATAAAAGTCAATCTCTCCAGCCAAAAACCAAGAGCAGCACAGCCTGGTAAGGCAGGAACTTTCCGAAAAGGAACACTCTACTCCAGCCAAGTCCACAGGAAAACACTCTGTGGCCCCACTCCCACCCACTCCACAAAGCCCAGATGGGGAAAGCAAGTTGCATGCTCTCCAGGCTGAAGCAAGGCACCCCACCCACTGGGCCTTCAGTGGCGCACATGGAACCATCCCCCGCTCCCCTATGCCAGGGTGGTGTCGGCAGAGGCCTGGAAGAGAGCCAGGCCTGTCAGCAGTACCCCGTGGAAAGGAGGCTACTCCACCACTCCGAAAACAGAGCAGAGATACACTGGAGGAAAGGGAAAAACAAAAGAAGGGTCTCAGGAACCTATGAGACAATTAAAAAAAGATCTAAAATTTGTGTCATCTGAATCTCTGACAGATAGGAGAAAAGAACTCAAGAAATCATATTTGGTAATTTTCCAAATTTGGCAATTTTCCAAATTTGGCAAAAGACAACGATGTATAGATCCAAGAAGCTACGCCAACTACACACAAAATAAACAACGAAATCCACACCAAGATGCAACAAGATGGTCAATTTTGTTTTCTAAAGATTTTGATGTTTGTGTAATATAAGATATGCTTGTTTGGACTTTTAGCTTCCTCCTTATGCTTTATGCTTCTATGGGGGAAACCCCTACCATTCAAAAGAATTTCCCCAAAGACCCATGAATGAATTTTATCAGATTACGTAGAAGTATTTGGGCTCCGTGTTCCATACATCACTATCGAGTTCATGAAAGCAAATGAATTGTGGAAGTTTGCATATCTTTGGTTATCATTTTAACCTTTTATATTACGTACTACAGTTCAAAACAAATAAGAGATCTTTTTAAGAAAAGTCGCCTCTCTGGGTTTCTTCATTAAGTGCCAGAAATATCAGTGTATGCCAGTGATAACATAAGCTCTTCCATAGATTCCTGTAAAAGTTTAAACAGGAACCACCGATAAAGTGTACATCAAGAAAAATCATCATTTCAAATTATATCTTACTTTAAGGAGTCCAATTTATTAAAATGTGTGTTTACCAAAAAAAAAAAAAAGATACATGATGATCAAACTTGTGAAAATGAAAGACTAAGACAGAGGTGAAGCAGAGGTCAGGCAGTACAACCCGCGAACCTGTGCACCGCCTTTTTCTGTTTTTGCTCTTTTGTTCCTTATCCTTGGGCTCATAGAAAGATGAAAGAACATTCTGGGGTCTTCCAAAAACTTCCTTCTCATGGTACATAAAGAGAACTTTTCTTTTGACGACTTAAGATTAAGCATGTTTCTTTCCCTTCTATGTCACTGGGCCATATTTGATTACGTGCCCAGCCAGCGAGAATGCCCTGTGGTGATTGGCTTTAGCTTGGATTTTCTAAACCAATCATTTTGATAAAAGGGAGTAATTACTTGATTAGATGAAAAATTAAATTGCATCCAGTGCTCTAGTAAAATAAAGCCCTTTCAATTTTCCAGGAATCAGTGGCCTCTGTCATTAAATATCAATCAAACCCTGCCCTGTGCTAACAGATTAGGGCTAAGTTAATAAAGGCTGTCTGAAGGTCATCCTCTCCTTTTTCACACAACAGGTGAAATTGATTTTTTTCTGCATTTAAAATCCTCAGCCTTTGATGCCCATAACTCTGAGAGTGAGAAATGCAAGGCAGGTGAAAGGGTCGCAGTGTCGCAGTGGTAACAAAGCCAATGTCCCTACCTTTGCTCTTCCCTCTTTTTTTTTTTTTCTTGATACTGGGGATTGAACCCAGGGACCTTCTGCCTCTGAACTACACCCCCAGCCCTGTTTTATTTTTTATTTGGAAACAGGGTCTCACTAAGTTGCTGAAGATCTTGCTGAGTTGCTGAGACTGGCCTTAAACCTGTGATCCTCTGTCTTGGCCTCCCAAGTACAGGTATTGCAGGTGTGTGCCATGATGCCCAGCCCTCCCCTATTTTTAAGAGTATGTGTTTCAATAGCTTTTCCCTATCAGGTTGACTTTGCAATCCCCACTACCTACAAGTAAGTTTAGTCATGAAGTACCCAGATCTTCTGCAGACAGCCTATGCAGTGGGAAGCTCCCCACAGCCTCACATTCTTCTGAGAGCCGAGGGGCAGGACCCCAGCCTCTGCCTGACATAGGGACATGCCCTGCCCACAGGGGCAGTTCTCATTACACAACAAATAGGATCCTTTACATTAAAAATCATGCATCACTCCTCACCCCCAGCCCTCACCTCATTTACAGAAGAGGAAAGAGAAAGTAGGCTTATCTACTCCTGCAGAACTGGCAGAACCAGCTCGTCCAACCTTAAATTTAGCACTATCTTTGCCATACATCTAAGATTTTGATTAGCTGATGACATCAAATGCCAAGACAATTTTAGCTCAAAATTGTTATAGATATATCACAAAAATACATTTAAAATACAACTCCTCTCTTTTGTATGTGTGTGTGTGTTTTAACATGCTTTTATTGGTGCATTGGAGTCTCATATCACAATGAATATCTATTTGATGTTAATATATATACACACAGCTCTTAGTGTCCCGCCCCACCTCCACCCCAACTCCTCTCTTTTAATTCTTCTTCTTCCTCTTCTTTTTCTTCTTCTCTTCCTCCTCCTCCTCCTCCTCCTCCTCCTCCTCCTCCTCCTCCTCTTCTTCTTCTTCATGTGTGTGGGGGGGTACTGGGGATTGAACCCAGGGGCATTCTACCTCCGAGCTACACCCCCAGTCCTATTTTATTTTTAATTTGGAAACAGGGTCTCACTAAATGGCTGAGAGTCTCACTAAATTGCTGAGGCTGGCTACAAACCTGTGATCCTCCTGTCTCAGCCTTAGCCTCCCAAGTATTAGGACTACAGTAATGCGGCACCACGCCCAGTCTTAATTTTTCTTAAATACAAGTAATTCAAAATAAATGTGGTTGCTACACTTGTCACTCATAGAAACATGGCAGAGAAAGCCTTTCTAGTTTTTGTTTATCGTGGTGGTTAATGAATTAGCCATCAGGGGGCCCCAAAATATGAACTTCTGAAGGCATGTAATTAACACTCTCAGCTACTTTATATATAGGAAAGTTTATGACTCTATGCAAATCCTTAGAGTGCAAGGTAGTTGGGAACTGTTCTCTCTGAAGCTGATGTGACTTGTGACATGGGGAATTTGTACAGCGTCAAGGCCCTCTAAGAATAATAAATATTACTGTCACAAAGAAGCACCGTGAGGGTATCTGTTAATGCCATGACATCAGGGTCTGGAACCAAATGGGGGGTCAGTTCTGAGATTCTTCTGCTGTTGGATCACTGTGTTCCTTTGAGCATTTTCTTTTTGTGGGCTTGACATTTTCAGCAGCTAGTTGTAGGCACTGTTTACCACACGTACAGTTTTACAGTAGAGGGCCAAGAAATCACCAAAATTCCCCACAGCCTGAAAAAGCTGGGTACTTACCTTGGCAAAATATGTTCTTGCTTGGCCAGTAGCAAATGACATGAGAAATCTTTCTGAAGTTTTTCCTTATTGACCACTATTTCAACTCATGCCAGCCAGGGACACTTATTAAAAAAATAGTTATGAACTAAATGCAATCCAAAACTACTTTTTGAATTTTATACAATATTCAGAGAAATAACATCATTGAGAGTTGTATTATAAAAATATAGCAAATCAATACTAATAAAAATCTAAATTTTTCTGTTGGATCTAGAAATGTATCTAAATCTTATATTATATATTCTGATGATCTCCTGGGAGAAATTTAATGGAGCTTTGCGGTGAGCTATGGAGCTCTTTGCTAAAATATTTAATCTGGATTCAGGGTGACAAATTATCTATATTTCCACAGCCACCCAAACGTGTCTAGAAAGAGATATAGCTTTCCACAGTAGCCAAGCTGCTATAATTGATAAGTGAAAAGGTTCATAAATTCAGTAAATATTACCCATTATCGAAAAAGTAGCCAACATCTGATTAATTTAAGAGTGTTCCTGGTAGTTTGATAGTCAGTGATTATTTATTGAGCACTTACTGGATACAGATAATATCCTTGGCACTGCAGATACAAAAATAACAAAATAGTGAACATACTTAACTTTAAGAAATTTACATCTTCACAGATGTGTGGAGAGGGGCAGCTAATACACACAGAAACTAATAAACAGGGTTGATCATTTCAGGCACGAATAAGAACTATGCTTAAAGTAGGATAATTTTATATAGACAGAGTGTTCAGGTCAGTCCCCTCTGAGGGGTGACATCTGAGATAAGACCCTTTTGTTATAAGGCAGAGGGGCAGCGGGGATGGAGGAGAGGCTGATAAACATTCCAAGGGAGAATAAGTTCAAAGCCATGTTCCAAAGCAGAATGGGCTTCCAAATTTTTAAAAACAGTCTCACTTCAGCCTTCTCTGTGTGTGGAGTTTCTAAATACACAGGACATGAGCTGGTTTGCATAGAAACCTTGTGACAGACATGTTGTCTTCTTTGTTTTGTCTCTGAGAGAATGGAAGCTGAACAGGGACCTTTAGCATTTTCTCAAGATCACATATAAATTTGTAGCAGAACACCAATTTAAACCAAGTCTTCTCACCTCAAATCCTGGACAACACAATACTTTTCACAGATCTAAAGGCTATAGTGTGTTAAGGAAAACCTGGAACATTTGTGGGACTTCTTGGGTCATTATTACTATCCAGGAAAATAAACATGTTCTTTAGTATCTCCATCAAAGGGGGAACAAAAATCCCAAACCTCTGGGTTGGGACCTGAGCTGAGGGGCATTCCCTTAATTATTAAGAGCAACTGGGACTGTTGGTATTTTGATGCCTTTCTCAGTTGTTAAAAGACAGTTCAGATTCTCTGTGAAGCTAAAGGGAATAATAATTAAGAAGATGGAGGAAGCACTACGGCAACTCATAGGCCTAAATTCCAGATGGTGAGAGAGACCTCATATAAACCCAAAGAAAAAGGAACCCAATTGGATTATTTCAAGTTCAGAAGCATCAACAGAGACATTCCTGGGTGACAGTCAACACTTGTACCTGATGTGGTAGAAGTGCTGAGCACTAACATTATTTTTTTTTTTTTTGCTTTTACCAGGGTTCCAACTCACCAAAGCAGGAATGAAAAACAGAAAAGAAAAATAAGAAGAGTGAGAATAAAAATTAAATACATTGAAAACTGTCATTATTATAGCAGGGTACTTACTTAGTTTTGAGGAGTGGTAGTCCATGACATCTTTTTGTATCTATTCAAAAAAAATTCTGATTTGCATTTTTGACGTGAATCTAAGGTTAGTACATAGAGAAAGTACCCTCCCCTGTCAATTAGTCATCGCAGAGGTAACTTACCCGCATGGCTGTGCTGCCCTAAGACACCCTTACCTTTCATGTCAGAGCATATTGTGAAGGTGAAATTGTACTGCCAAAGAGGAAGGGCACCCTTTAGTATCTGAAAGGACTGTTTAAATTTAAATTAATGACATACAATTTTGAATTTCATTCCCCAGTCATACTAGCCATATTTCAAGGGCTCGGTAGTCAAGGATGGCTCATGGCTCCTGCACTGGGCCACAGAGAGTAGAACATTTCCCTCCTACCAGAAAGTTCTACATGATAGCACTGGACCATACATTGCCTGTCTAAGAACAGAATCCCACATCCTCTCTGTCTAAACCTCAAGTTTTTCACTCCTCAAATCCCCTTGCCCCAAATCTCAGTTTGTTCCAATTTTGACTCCCTGTGTTTAATCTTTTTGCCGTATTAGTTATAGAATAAGAAGTTTAGATATAGATGTTATTTAATTACATTTATTCTAACACTGTTATCTCAGAGACAAGGAACCACCTTCCTGTTGTTGTAAGGTGTACCCATCACTCAGTAAGGATTTAGTTTGTGCTGCTCCATTCAAGGCACTGAGAACAGACCAAACTCCACCCCTCATGGAGCTTAAAATCTAATTCGGGGACAGATAATAAAAAGCAAACAAAAAATACATAAGGCCAGGAAGGGCAATATTGTAGAATAAAGGACAGAAGAAAAGGCAGGGACCATAAAAAGAGGAATATGGAGGCGATAGTTGCAGCTTCTCCAGGGAGGCAGGGCAGCCAACTTCTAAGCAAAGGTGAGAACTGACTCACAGCCTAAAAAGGTGAAAGAACAAGGTATGTGAAGGTCTAGGGTACAAGCATTCCAGAACATTCCAAACAACAAATATAACATCCAGGGAGTTGGAACAGGTTTGATATATCCAAAAAAGAGAAATGACAGCAGAGCTGTTAGGGAAAGAGTTACAAAGGGAGAGTGAAGGGAGGTGAGGCTGAGAAGTAACCAACAGCCAGATCCAAGAAGGCCAAGAATTAGTTACCTATCGCTGTGTAACAAATGACCCTGAGATTCAGTGGCTTGGAACAACATTAACCATCTCAGAGTGGCTGTAGGTCAGAAATCCCGGTGCAGTGGACCATGGACCAACTGCCTCTACTCCTCTCATATTTCACTCCTACCTCTCCCTCGGTTTCTGCCAAATAATGACTGTGGTCGTCTGGAGGTTCAGCTCCAGAGGATCTACTTCTATGGTCCTTGGCAGGATGGACCAAGTTCTGGTGTGCTGCGCTCTGAAGGCCTCAGCTCCTTCCTGGCTGCCTGCTGGAAGCTGCCCTCAGTTCCTTGCCTTGTAGGCCTCTCAAACATGGCAGCTTACTTCATCAAAATGAGCAAGTTGAGAAGTAAAGAGTGTTCTAGCAAAATGGATCTCATGGTCTTTTGAAACCTTAACATAGAAGCAAGACTCCATTGCTTCTACTGTATAATACTTTGTCGAGCAAATGGCAGATCTAGCCCCACTCTACAAAATAGGATTACACAGTTACATGATTCAAAGAGGCCAGGACCACCGTGGACATCTTAGAGGTCAGCCTAACACGGGTCACTTGGACCACGGTAAGGAGTTGGAATTTTTCCTTATTAGTGATTGGGAAGCCTTGAGAAGCTTCAGCCAAGGAACTGTTATGACCTGATCTTCAATTCAGGACCTGGTTGTCCCATGGAGAAGAGATGTTGGGGGCTACTCTGGAAAGAGATGGATAATAAGAAGCCATTGCAGTTGCTCGTGCGAGAAATGATGGAGTTTAGAAGACAGTGAGATGCTGTCAAATTTGAGACCCAGTCTAATGGTAGAACCTATCATTTTTTCTGGTAGTTTGGACATGGAGGGCAAGAGAAAAAGATAGGGGCCCTAACAATCAACGGGTAGATCAGTTCCCACAGAAAGATTTTCTTGGAAAATCTTCCAAGAGAGAGACCTGGTGTTTTCTTGCACTTTTTCTTTCTCCCTTCATCTCTTCTGACACTTCTCTGTTAAACTTCACAAGTGTCTTCATACATTGAAGTAGAGAAAAGTCTAGAATTTCCACACTTTCAATGTTGTAAAAAGAAGTCGCAGTGCTAAGTGCTGTGGAGAAGGCGGGTGTAAAAAGTAGATGTCACTACTTATTACCAGAAATGTGATATTGTCTTTTTAAGTGTGTGTCCTAAAGTCTTATATGCACCAGGACTCACCATTCCTATTTTTTTTCTGTAAAACTATAAATAGTTTTATCTCCTTAAACAAAAAACAATGCTAATAAAGAGATAAGAAGCTGATTTCTGAAGAACTTTAGGAGATTGCCTAGATTTATTTTTGGTGCTTGAACTTTGATAACAAATTGCTTTACTCTGTGCAATCATAGGGTGCACACTAGCTGTTGCCTGACTTCTAGCCCACATCTCCTCTGAAACCACCAAGAGCTCAACAGGATAAACCGGGCAGTGCACTTAGTTTATGACCCTTTTTGGTTCATTCCAGGCATAGTCTTAGGCTAAATCTGTGTGTAGTCAAATACCAAAAAAAAAAAAAAAAGAAACTCAAAAACTCAAGTAGATCATGGTTAATACTGAATGATACAGTTATCTATCTTAGGTTTTAATAATTAACCCAGATTGCTTCATGACTAAAACAACTGATGCCATCTTTGCCCTGAGCAAAATGATAGGATTTCACTTTAGAATTGGCTTACTTTCACTTCATGTCTCTCCCTTTCATCTCTCCCACCCACTCCCTGGACACAAGGTTCTACCATATCTGCATGTTTCTCTCTGGGAACGGGATCTCCCAGGTAGTCAAGATCCACAGAAAGAAGCACCCCACAGAGCCAGTTTCCCCAGTGCTTATCCTTGATCTTACACCAGGCAGGTGATCTCCACAGGTGACCAAAAGCCGGGCTCCCTCCATGTTATACGACTCGTGTGCACTCATCCAGTCTGTGATAATGGTTGGATTTATTCTACCAAACATTAAATTAATCAAATAACAAGAAAGCACAGTTTTCACGGCCTTTGTATTATATCCCTTGATAAAAAATTCAAGTTTTTCATAATGATTTCTGATGATTTAAAGAAATATCTGTATATTTCCTAAAAGAGGAGGAGAAAGAGTAAGAGGAGGAAGAGGAGGAGGAAAAGAAAGAATGAATGAGGTGGGAACACAGGAGTAACAGAATAGTGACTTTAGTTTGAATCTTCAACCAAGATGAGATATTTCATATGTAGCAGGAAATTTATTTTTATTTATTTATTTATTTTGGCACTGGGGTTGAACCCAGGGGCATTTTACCTCCGAGCTACACCCCCCAGCCCTATTTTATTTTTATTCTGAAACAGGGTCTCACTAGGTTGATGAAAGTCTCACTATTTACTGAGGCTGGTCTCAAACCTGAGACCCTCCTGTCTCAGTAGCAGGAAATTTACTAGCTCTGGGTCTATACACATATATTTGATCTCAGGATACAGCTATGAAAAAGAGCTGAAACACAGATGGATTGGGTGGTGTACCTAAAGCCACACTGGAAAAAGAATCTGCAGAATAGCACAGACTTCCTCAAACCAGTGTTTCTAAGTCACTCATGGACACTTAGAATTACTGTAAAGAGACTGCTTCAAAGGCGGTAGTCACCTTGCATGCCCATAATCCCAATACTCAAGAAGCTGAAACAGGAGGATCACAGATTTGGGGCCAGCCTCAGCAACTTAGTAACATAACACTCTCACCAACTTAACAAGACCCTGTTTAAAAATAAAAAATAAAAAGGGCTGGGGGTATAGCTCAGAGGTAGAATACCCCTGGGTTCAATCCCCAGCACTAAAAAAATAAATAAAAAGGACAATCACCTTCACATTCATGTCAGGAAGGACTCCTCAAATTATATTCATCCTTATTCTTAAGCCAAATTCCTTCAGAAAATAGGGCCTCGTGGCAAATGAACTCATTTCTTCATTTCATGTCTAGAGCTCACATGGGTAAGGAGAAGTTTCCAGCACCACCGCACGGCGCAGCCACTGATGGCCACATGCCTAGGAGGTACATCAGGACAGATGTCAGCATGTCAAGAAAACGTCTCGTCCTGTTTCCTGTCCACTCAGCCGTAACTTCTCTCAAAACTGTCACAAGCTGCTCCACACGTAGCCTCCAGGATAGGCTGACGGGGCCTGAAGCCCACCAGTCAATAAGGCAAAATACATCTGATGATAGGTGAGCAGCACCGCCGGACGTCTGGGTTTGATATCTTGCTTTGCTGGGTTTGGTGGTACTGGGCAAGGGGTGACTGCTGGTGCTGTTTCTACCAGACTTTCTAACTCCTGAGGATCAACCCAGCCAGTGTGGCCACCACACAATTGGTGCTTTGGGCATAGATTATTTATTTATTTATTTATTTATTTATTTATTTATTTATTGGTGCATTGTAATCATACATCTCAATGAGGTTCAGGGTGGTAGAGGCATATATGCAGCCATCATCGCTCATTTAGCCCTCCCCCAATTCCCACCCCATTCCCTCCCCCTTCCCTCCTTCTCGTGCTCAGCATAGTAGTTGACTTTGATAGTTTGTGTATGTATGTCCTGTGCATTAGGGTGTTTCCCTCTTCCCCCCCTCCATCTCTTTCAGTTAGGTCGCCTTCTTTACTCATCTAAGGTTTCCCCTTCTTTGTCTGGAGTCCCTCCTATGTCCCATTTTCTCCCTAGTTTCCGCATATTAGGGAGAACACCTGACTTCACTTTTTGTGACTGACTAATCTCTTAGCATAATGTCCTCCAGTTCCGATTGAGTTCCGAGTCTCCCAGCAACTGAGACTCGCTGTTTCCCTCAGTCGCCATCTTTCTTCCCCCCTTGGCATAGATTTTAACCAAGTCTGTCCTACGCCTTAGTTTCTGTAGCTGCGCTGCAGGTGATACTGCCTGGCATGTACCACTGCCTGGGGTGGTACCACCACCCCAGCATCTATCGTTCTCTTAGGACCTTTCATAGACTCTGGATAGGCGATAGTATTGAATATTTGAAAATAGCTGGAAGAGAGGAACTTGAGTTTACTCACCACAAAATAATGACAAATGTATGAGGTCACAGATATGCTAAATATCCTGATTTGATTATTATACAACATACAAAAGTATCAAAACATTGCAATGGATCCCATAAATATGTACGATTATGTGTCAATTAAAAACAAAATTTTGAAGAGTTAAAAAATAAAAAAAGTAAGTGGATCTAATGAAAAAGTTTTTATTGGTTGTATGGGGGGGCAGGTACTGGGGAATAAACCCAGGATCATTCTACCTCTGAGCCTCACCCCCAGCCCTTTTTATTTTTTGTTTTTTTGAAACCACTAAGCCCGGTTGAAGAAGTATTTTAAAAAATTAATTTCTACATCAGTTGCCTAGCTGTCTCTCAGCATCTGAAATGTAGTGCCCAACTGATGGGATCGACCTGTAGTACCCCTTGTTCCTCCTCCCGTTCTTCTCTGTCTCCTTGATCACCCAACCTTGCTGTCGGTCAATTACTTTCCTGTTCTTTCAGATTGACTTAAGCCCATCCTCTGTGACTCTCCACCTTCTCGCTTGCTTTCCTGGTTAGGATTGGGTCTTTCCTCCGGGGCTTGGCCTTTTCACAAACACCATCATTGCCAGGTGTGCTCATCTCAGCCCAGGCCCCCCCCTCCAACAGGCTTTGGGGAGCAGCTCGCCATCGTTCACTCTGGATGTGACAAACTGTGCACCTTCTGCATTGTCCCCTGCAGCCCCTTACCTCCCAGGTCCCCTCCCACCTGTCACCTGCCATTCCATCTTTGCATTTCTCTGTGCTTTATAAACCTCTGTGTACATGGAAGCATCTTCCAAAGGGTGTGTGTGTGTGTGTGTGTGTGTGTGTGTGTTACTGGGGATTGTTGAACCCAGGGGCATTCTATCTCCAAGCTACACCCAACCTGTTTTGAAACAGGTTCTCACTAAGTTGCTGAGCAACCTCACTGTGTTACTGAGGCTGGCCTGGAACCTGTGATCCTCCTGTCTCAGCCTCCCAAGTACTGGGATTACAGGTATGCTCCTGGCCAAAGGCATTTATTTATTTATTTATTTGTTTATTCATTTATTTATTTATTTTTGGTACTGAGGATTGAACTCAGGAGTATTCTACCTCCGAGCTACAACCCCAGCCCAATTTTATTTTTATGTGGAAACAGGGTCTTGCTAGGTTGATGAGAGTCTCACTACTTGCTGAGGCTGTCCTTGAACCTGTGATCCCCCTGTCTCAGCCTCCCAAGTACTGGGATTACAGGCATGCACCACCATGCCCAATTTCAAAAGCATTTTTTAAAACCAAATATTTTTACTTCCTATCCAAATTTTGACCAAGAAAAAATAATAGCCAAATAGCCCCATTTACTGGATAATAAAAACACTAACAGCTGATTTTGCACAATAACAATAAAGAAATAGTTCACTGCTATAAGTCACTGTTTACCTATGGGGGATTGAAAAACTTGGTGATACATTTTTACTCTCTACGTATTTTCTCACAGAACACAAATATCATGTGCTTAAAGATGTGTGCAATTAAGAATTGTTCAGGTTACTTGCTTGAAATGGAAAATCATATTTATCAAAATAAATGTATTATACAAGCATAAAATTTAGCCCAAATATAGTCTTTTCAAATACTCTTCTATTTATTTGCTTCATTTTTTTATTTGTAGGAGAGTTCAAAACATATTTGCTCTCTGCTAATTTTCAAATGAGTCCAGAAAATATCATACACTGTGTTTCTTTGTGCATTGTTCAAAGGCTGCTCTGGTGGTTTGAAAGAGACAAAAGACATCTAGTGAACAGGGCCATCTCTCAAGGGGAAAGCCCTACCCATCTAATAGCTATTTTAAGAGGTTGAAGATGCATTACCACAGGCTGCAATTACTCTGTGAATCCCAATTTGAACTGAAGTATCATGTCTCAGGGGAGTACTTCGAGGGTCACATTTCCTCTCCAGGAGAACTAAACCATCTCTTTGACTATTAAGGCCAATGCACGCAATCTCAGACAATCAAAGTTCCTCTTCATCTTTAAATAAATAAAATTATCTTTAAAAATGGGCAATTTGAAATTCACCAAAAACAATAACCTATCATGATAAGAGCAAATCAGACACAGACCAAAAAAAAATGACTAATTATAGTCAAATGTCGAATAAAGATCATATTAACTAAATGTCAAATAATGATCACATTAACTCATAGAGATCCTTAAAGCATCTTATCTATGTGTCACTGCAATATATATGATAGGGATCCATTTGTAGTTTTTAAAACTTTGAGTGCGATTTTGCAACCCAGTGATGCCACATTTTTATGCAACAACTACTCTCTACTTATCCTCTGAAATTAATATCTCAAATTACTTAATGCCTTCCTCAACTGAGGAGATAAAAATATTCTCCCAGATTTTCTGCCACTATTTATATATTCCCTAAGATCCAGCCTGCAGTGTTAAGATGAAGGGACTTTAGGAGAGGCAACCATTGCTCTAACTAAATTTCTAAATTTATAAGCCCCTTGAGGACCAGGACTGTGTCTTGTGTAACCCAGGATTAGGAACTATAGTTATTGTAGGGACTCCATGAAACCAGCAAAACCCATCACCAGCCATAGACTGAATAAATACTGCCTCTTACATACACCCATGAGAAGAGGTAAGAACTTCAAACTCTTTGGCCAGTTTATAGGACCTCTCAAGGTTTAACCCTTACCCATCCCAGCAACTTCTCCAAGCCTTGCTCCCTGCCTGCTAATCCTGGATCTAGAAATACTGCAGTCCTTTCTGTTCCATTCTCCTTCCCTGTAGGTTTGCAGACACACACATGCTTCAGTCTGCCTAAGCACACTGGCCCCCCATCATTACACCCTTGAGCATCATTTTCATTTCCTCCCCCAGGCTTTTCTAGATCCCCATCTCCCACCTAAGAGCCTCTACTCAGAGACGGATGAGTGAGATGTTATTTCCACCACACTATTTATCACATATTAAGTGATGGGTTCAATATTCTCTTCCCCACATGGGAGCAGGGGCCATATTTATCTTGCCCAACATTAGAGAAGTGCACAACTTCACATTTGCAGAATAATGTCTGGTTGTTTAGTTGGGTGGAAGGATAGATGAATGGGTGGATGGATGGATGGATGGATGGATGAATGAATGAATGAATGAATGAATAGCTACCTAAAAATGTGTTGAATTAGAGCTGGGTACAGTGGTAGACATTTGTAATCCTGGTACTTGGGAGACTGAGACAGGAGGATCACAGGTTCGAGAACAGCGCTGCTCTAACAGGGTGAGATGATGTTTCAAATTAAAAAATAAAAAGGGTAAGGGGTGTAGTTCAGTGGTAGGACACCCCTGGGTTTGACCCCCAGTACCAAAAAAAAAGAAAAAGAAAAGAAGTGTGGAGTCTGGATGGCTATCTGAGGGAAAGGCAGAGGTGAGTGAACTCACAGGAGACTCGCTGCCACCAATACATCTTTAAACTATTCCACTGATTTCTCTTTGATACAGGGCATATTCATCATAAACATTGTTTACAACTTCACTTTTATAACCAGATTATTCTCATATGTAACCAGATTTTAAAGAAGCGATCTTAAAATATTCACTTATCCATTCATGTAGGTGGCACGGACTAGTCCCTTGCGATAATGAGATAAAATTCACTGTTTCTTCCCTTCAGGAGTTTATAGTCAATGAGGACTGTGCTATATAATGAACTGTTTTTTCATATCATAATGACTGTGATGTCTGTGAGTTCAGGGGAAATCATTCATTTTTGGGTATCCAATTCTTTATTATTTATCTACATATAATTACATGCACAATAAAACTTTTCTAAATCAAAAAAAAAAAAAAGCGAAAGATCAAGACAGGAGGATCACAGGTTCACGACCAGCCTCAGCGACTTGTGAGGCCCTCCACAACTTAGTGAGACCTTCTTTCAAAATAAAAAATAGGGCTGGGGGTGTAGCTCAGAGGTAGAATGCCCCTGAGTTCAATCCCCAGTACCACACACACACAAAAATGAAAGATCAGCCATAATAATCCTATGTTGTCTTTAAAAAATGATTTTTAAATCACCTCCAATCTTACAGATTTCTAAAAATGGTTTTGATTGAAAAAAACATAAATTTTAAGAACATGTATTTTTTACTCTTTATACTTTTTATACTTTTACTGGTGCATTGAAATTATACATCATAGTGAAGTTCAAAGTGGTACAAGGACCCACACACGCAGTGCTTGGTGTGTTTTTCTCTGGATCCAATATGTATTTTTAAATGCAAAGTTATTTT
Source organism: Glis glis (assembly GCA_004027185.1). Lineage (NCBI taxonomy): Eukaryota > Metazoa > Chordata > Mammalia > Rodentia > Gliridae > Glis > Glis glis. The sequence continues at coordinate 38,540 of PVJS01000896.1, read as the reverse complement.
TAACATGCCATTCAAATTGATTCAATCTTATGATTTCTACAAAAATTAAATAAAGCACATCCATGTGAGAAAAATAGTAAAATAAATATGGAGGGAGCTGATGTGGGACCTGGGCCTTGGGGAAAATGGTCCAATGAGGGTTGAGAGCTGACTCTTCCCAGTGGAACTCTCTCCTGTGGAGAACTGAGCAAAACATCCCATCATGCTCTCTGGACAGAGGTGAGCCCTGTCCTACCCAACATGGACAGCAGGGCCTCGAGGAAGTGGCCCCGACATTTTGGGGTAATGGATGGGTGGCGCTTTCCAATGGTGAGGAGGAGGTTTGGGTTTCACACAAAACCCCAAGGAAGTGATCCCACTATAGTAACCAAGAAAGAGAATCCCCCATTCCACCTGTCCAGCCGCATCTCACAAGGGAAGGAAGGAAACTTTAGTAGTGCTGGTGGGTTGCCCCCAAAATGTGGTTGTAGCATAAACAGGAATGACTCTAAGAAAAGCTGCCATGAAAAACCTTCATCTAGTCCAAACGGTAATTGCACTGGTGGTCAGAAATACTGATGGCAGAATGAAAACTAGCCTGTGAATTTTATCTTCCTCTTCAGCTGCTATAACAAAGAAGTCTGTATGGGAGAAAGAGGAGAGCACAGAATTCTGCAGGTGGTCTCAGCTCAGCCTTCCCTCTGCTCTTCCTCCTCCTCTCCTCACTCCATCCTTTCCAACTGACTCCCCTTCAAGTGCTCAGACGGGAACTGAGAAAACTTCCTTGTTAGCTCTGCTTTATCCAGTGGAATGCTGCGAAAGGTTTAACAACCCACTCTTTGGGAACAAAAAACTGCAAGGATTTTATATATGTATGTGTGTGATTGTGTGTACACACACACATAATTTATTACAAGTGTTTGCTAATGTAAACAGGATATGTAGCATACAATTTACAAATATAATAAAATACACAATACCCATTGCTATTAATATCACATAACTGGTTGAGTCCCACACAATCCTTACCTTGGTTTTTGCTGAACTCTTGTGTTCTTAACCAAATTGTGTTTGCGTCAACCATAATTTCATAAAGCTAGCCTGAATAAATCCTTGATTATTTTCCAGTTCAGAACTTAATTCACATCATTGGAAAACAAATATAGTCCTGACATTAGTATTAGTTAATATTCTCATTTACATTAATAGGTTTTCAAAACGTGGGGAAAAAAATGAAGATGTATGTGATCGCTTCATTCATTCATCAATGACAGGGCACACTCCTATGCTGAATCAGATATTGATTTCCAAATACTGGGAGAATATTTCTCAGTTTTCTGTTTGTTGTTTCTGTGTGTGTGTGTGTGTGTGTGTGTGTGTGTATGTGTGTGCGTGTGCGCTATTCACATGTAATGTCTACAGAAATTATACACATTTAAGTTTAATCTTCATTATTAATATTTTCCCATTGCTTTCTTAAGTCTAGAAAGTCAACCAAACAAATCAAATTCTGCCAAGTGAGACAAGTAAGAGGAACTATTTGCCGATTCTTGAAGTATAAAAACTCCCACTGTGACCACTTTCAAGCTCTCAATATTATGTCACTGAATGCAAAAATGGGGAGATATGCACAGTAGGACACCATTAAATAGGTCTATCAGTCAGACACAATAGGCATGAAGAACCTCAGGAGCATAAATAACAGTAAAATAAGTAGGGGGTGATTGATTTTGAGTATGCATTAGCCTTATTTTTAATATAAGTTATTTAACGCTACAATTGTGTCATTTTATTTTAATAATGCCTGTGTTCAGCAGCGAGGTGGCAAAAGTTCAGAAAACGTAGCTGGCTCTGATAAACCAGGATGAGCCAGCTCTAGCACACCAGTGGCTTATTCCCTTAAACCATCTGTCCCCTCTGACTACTGATCACAGGCACTGTACAATGTCATAAGTGCTCATTTGTCTGTTTTCTCCTAAAGAAGTTCATAGATCTGAGGATAGGATGTTTCTTCTCTGTGTCACCAGTTCTTGCAGTGCCTGGAACATTATAGATATTGTAATGAATACATTCAAAGCTGAACGCCCTTTTCTAGCCTAGGGCTTGGGGACAATGCCATCGCAAACATTTAGCAGTCTTTGCTTCCTGTTTTCAGCTTAACAAAGGCCATTCTCTTGGCATTAATCCCCATGAGAGGAAGCCCATATATTCATTAGGTACTTTCTAAAGTTTTCTTACATTTCGTGATAACCTCGGAGTGTCATATGAAGACAGTAGAGACTCCTGTATAAAGGAATCTGGTGAATCTATGGTTCTTAGAACTCGCCAGTTCTTGGTGACCCCTGCCTCTGTGGTCTACTCAGACCCAGCGTCCTCAGAGTGGAAGCATTCATTCCTCCAGCTGCTGGCAGCCTTGGTAGCCAAAGGTTGTCAGCTGAGTGTCTCTCTAGGAGTTGCCCTTGTCTGAACAGTTCCCTCGCCCCAAATCACTTCCCTTTCCCAGTGACAGCCTGAAAGAAATGATGGGTCGCTGCAGGCACACAGGGACGCAGCTGGCTTGCTTCCATTTGAGACAACTCTGTGGGGCTCTCCCAGCTCCAGCACTCCCTCAGGGGCCTGCTGAGGCTGCTGGTGTAATAGCACCGCCTTTCAACTTCCCCCTCTGCCTAGCTCTGCTTCCTAGACTCCTCAATTAGTTTATGCACAAAACACTCCATCTCAGGATCTGCTCCTGGGGGACCCCCACATGCCTCAGGCCTCAGTACTGCATGGTGCATATCCATGCACATATTCTAATGCAGCCTCATGTCAAAGGATGCATGATGTGAGAAATACTGTAATTGAAAACTAGAGCATACCAGGAGCAAATAGAACTGCGAATCAATCGCGCCAGTATTGGCAATCGATTTAACGGGACTGCCTCAACTCTGCAGTTGTGATGTTTCATTGCATCTTTATGGAAATAAAGCTATATGTTAGATTAAATAATAGATCTTTTATGACTATTGATTTTGATATCCAAGAAAGAAAGAAGACTTCTACACATTGTAAGTGTTTTTAAGGCTCCCATGAAACAGAAAACTGTAACATACACAGCAGACTATACTGAGTGCATCTAGTCATTTGCATTACCAATGAGCATCGGGAAGTTTGAGGTGAATTGAAATTGGCCATACGAATGAGAAATAGCTTAGCTAACATTAACAATCATTAAAGGATGAAAATGACCTTAATTTCTGAAAAGGAAGGGCATATTTAATGATACCCTATTAGCTAGCTCCTGTCTTACACAATTATACAGAGGCAGCTCTGATTACAGAAAATACTTGGTCTGGTTGAACAATTACCACTCTCAGGTGAAAAGCACTTCATGTTGTATGTTTCCTTCACTGAAATAGGTTTTTAATTCTGAGAGATGAAAAGACAAAGCTAAAAAACCTTCTCTGAGCATTCCACCAAATTAGCCATATTAGACTGCTAAATGACCTGCTGTAAAGTAATTAAGTCTGTTGTGCTCTCACACCTACTTAACACAAAGGAAAAGGGAAGGACAAATGATCTGCAGCCATGACTGTGTGGACATTTCAACTGGTCAGGCATCTACTGATGACAACAAAGCATTTAGATATGGGTAGATTGTTTAATTCATGCTCACCCCAATCAAAATACACTACATGGAAATGCATTAACATTTTTACAGGTAGGAGAAATTACTTGCATATTGAGGCCAACTGTGAAATGTTAATATCACGAAGTAAATTTAAGATACTCTGATTTAAAATAATTTTTCTAATTATTATTTTCACAACTTTGACAAAAATTATAAAAATATGCTCTTTTAAGTTTCTTTTTCACAATTTCGAAATCTGTGGCTTTCACGCATCTCCATAATTTAATGATTCCGTGTCCAGGCAGATCAACCTGAAAATTTTATGACAAATTGTTAATCTTAATGAGAGTTTTATGGCCAGTGTATCTAAGAATGTACATCAATATCTACAAATGTGAGTTTCTGATTTCCTACCTCACAGACAAGTTTCTGAAATCTGAGATAATTCACAGATACATGATTCCATTATGATACAGATAACCAAGGATCATGCATTTCACAAGAAATTAACATTGTACTCATCTTATCGCAGTGATCCAATACAATTTTTAAACTAATAAATTTCTATTTTCATTTCAAACACCATGGGGAGATAAAAGTTAAATTGTATTGTTCCGTGGCATCCAGCTTAGGCTAGAAGAAGTTTTCTTACCAGATTTTTCTAGGCCATTACAGAAGCCTGGAGGTTTTATTCCAGATGTGGATTCATATGGCCATGGGAATATATATGCGTACCAAACTGCAGGAAGCTGGGCAAGGTACTTCTTTTTGTGGCCCCGTTTGCAACATGAAAATATACCCACTGGTTCTTGGGATCCACGTTTCCATTTAGCTACCCTGTTCTCTTCAGTGTTACACCTGCAGTTCAAAATCTGGATGTGGAAAAAGGAAATTACAGACATTTTAAGTAAACATGTGCCTGACCTGCCAAGTCCAAAATGGAAAGGTTTTATTCTGAGCACCCGCCCCAAGCTTGCCCTCCAGACTTGCGTAGCCAGGGTCTCACACTATGATATTTTTCTGCCATTTTTGTATATTGCTTCCATGTGCCAAAATATTCTTCTAGACTTGTTTCCTTTCCATTTTCTTGGGTTTTCCAATTTGAGAGTAAAATGGGTTATTGAATGTCACTCTTCCTTGTTCAATATAATCCCTTTAGTGTGAAACACAAAACAATAAGCTCCAAGCACACCTATGTTTTGAAGAGTGATGCTATTCCAAACCATCCCGTCCAGATTTTCTAAGACGTTGAGGAGGAAACAGTTCCAACTTGAACCTTCCAGCACTAGCCAGTTGATGACCTCAGCCCCAAAACGATGGAAGGGCTAAGAAGATTTCTTTCTTTCTTTCTTTCTTTCTTTCTTTCTTTCTTTCTTTCTCTCTCTCTCTCTCTCTCTCTCTCTCTCTCTCTCTCTTTCTCTCTCTCTCCCTTTCTTTCTTTCTTTCTTTCTTTCTTTCTTTCTTTCTTTCTCTCTTTTCTTTGTGGTACTGGGGATTGAACCCAGGGGCATTCTACCTTTAAGCTATACCACCAGTCTTACTATTTTTATTCTTTATTTTGAAACAGGGTCTCACTAAGTTGTGGAGGGCCTCACTAAGTAGCTGAGGATGGCCACGAACCTGCAATCCTCCTGTGTCAGCCTCCCAAGTACTGGGATTACAAGTGTGCACCACCACACCTGGATTGAAGATTTCTTGTGGAATGAGTTGTCAGTGAACAGGAGTGACACCCACACACAGCCCTGGGGAAGGGAAGGTGGTGCTTCCCCTTAACCTCAAGCCAAGGTAAAATGATTTAGAGAGACTCATGGAAATTAGGACCCAGAGAAAAGGGGTGGGGATTGTACCAGGTGAAGCTTCATGTCTACCCCTAGGGAGGCCTCTCAAAGTCCAAAAGTAGACTCTGCAGAAGGGAAATCCTTAAATGCGATCTCATAGATGGGTCAGTCTGAAAAGGCATGGGGACACCAACAGAGGGGTGGGCCTTGGAAGCCAGGGAAGCCAGAGCTGTCAGAGTCACGAGTGGCCAGCCCAAAAAATATATTGTCCTCACAAATGAGCAGCAGCCAAGGAGTCTCCAGAAGAAAGAACAGCCAAGCACTCCACCGAGGCCCTGTGTGAGAGGAAAGGAGTCCGTCTGGAATGATTCGCTGCACCTGGTAGGTGCCCCCACCAGACTGTGACTGCACCAGCCACCTGTGATGGCCCCCCTAAACCCAGCCTTAGTGATGCCAAGAACGGAAGCCATCCAGAGCAAACGGAGTGGGGAGCAAAGACAGGACAAGCCAGCGATGACCTAAAAACCTGGGAAGTCCAATCTGGGTCTGAGCTGGAGAAAGAAAGAATATTAAATGAGTTTGAAGCTTTTTGTTGTACAAAATCTCACTTGGATTATACAGTTATCTCTCTGAACTGAATGCTTTCATGTTTACTGTACTCAAAGGCAGGGACAGGCTCCGGTTTTCTTAGCCCTGGTGTTGATCAAGTTGGGGATTCTCTTCAACACAAAAGACAGAGAGGTGGGATTTCAGAAGCAGAAGCAGAGGCTTGGAAGGGGCCCCTGCAAAAGGAGGCCCTGAGACATTCTCCCCACTCAGGGGACTGAGACCACCTTTTCCAACTCCACCAATTCCACTGCAAAGATTCTGCCCCAGAAATAAAGCTGCTGCAGAGGAAAATATTTAACTAAAATCTTAATCACCTCCTCAAGAGGCTATCACCATTTATTATTGATATATACATATATGTTAGATCTATGAATTTATAAATAAGTTCACACATTTTATAAAGTTAATGTATATTATCCAAAATTTATATGTGTGTTTATAATTATATATATATATATATATATATATATATATATATATACACACACACATATATATATATATATAATTTTAAAATCATCATGGCCCTTAAATCAAATACAAATTCATTCGCTTAACTTGCTATGTTCATTTAGTGGTTAGTCATTCCAAATCAAATCTCTGTCAAGTCATCATTGATAACCAATATCAAAGCTATCTGCCTTTGTTTGTTCCCTGTTTTTCATGTGAGCTGACACAGTTTTAAAAATCTCCTAACTCATCAACAGCTTCCTTTCTGGGCAGCTGCCAAAGTCCACCTTTAACTTTCCCCAAAGAACAAAAACTCAGCTTTTCCCCATCTCATTTAGTAATGGCCTTCTCAGAAAACCTCAAACAAAAGGAAATGTTTAATTTAGGAGAAAACGGCCCCTTTCTATGGAATCAGACTATCTGGGGTCCTGTATAATAAGCCTTCGACTCTATCCTGTGTCTTTCCAGTGGGGGAACACAATTAGGCAGTTGGGAAAGGGTGAATTCATTTATGGGCATTTCTTTTTCTTTTTTTTTAATAGCTATGATTTTCTCTCATATGCCTTGCAATATCTATCGTACGACTTGTTAATGGTTTTTCTCCCTTTACATAAGTATCTGTATTTAATTTTTACATAGTCAATGTTTTTAAAATTTTTTAAACATGCTTTTATTGGTGCATTGTAGTCTCACATCACAATGAATATCAATATGGCATTTCTTTTTCTAAACAATCGGTGATTATATAGTTTTTCTCTTTTCCCACTTGTCCGTATTGCAGACCGACAGAGACAAAGAAAGTGATTTTCTTGAAACGGAATCATCCATTACTCCAGTTGCAAATATTTTTAAGTCACAGGGCTTAAAAAAGAAAAGGTATTAAGTGTGAAGCTCTCAGCCTTCCTGCTGCTCCAGGCTCTGGCACTTCTGCGTGTCGGCGGCCATGACCTCTTCACCACGCCTCCCCTTCCCCACTCCATGCCCTTGGGTAGAATTCTGCATTTGCCAATCTCTAAAGGACAGTCTACATTTAGAAAGTGGATTCCCTGTGGAGAGGGGGAAAAGGAAAAAAGTAGAAGTTAAAGTAGGAGCCCAGATCCCTAAACCTGTTACTCCAATAACTGCAAATCCTCTGTGGTATCCATTCCTGGTCTTTCTGTCTCTGATCACCATCTGTTAACTCTCTATATCTCACCCTCTCTATGGATCAATGATCATGTCCTGCCAATGATCCTCTCTTTCTCAGGCCTCTGGCCTCAGGTCCTTTCTTCCCTTCTCAGCCCTAACCCTGCCCCATGACTATCACCCCCTCCAGCATATGCCCACACTCCCTGCCTTCTCCTGTAGCATTTGTCTGAGCAAATCACACCCACTTACACTTACTCCACATCTACCCTTGTGCAGCTGAACATGATACAGAAAAAGCACCACCATTTCAGCTGGTCTTTTCTTAGCTGTATAATCACTAACCCCTAACTGAGCCTTTAATGCTGAAGTTTTAAAGCTGCGCTCAGGGACAGCTCTCCGCTTATCATGACATAGTAGTTCCTCTAAAGGAAGGGTAGCATCCGTCCTCTTTGGGAAGCTGACTGGACCCTGGGTACCATCAAGTGCCCTCTTGTCAGCAGATGGGCTCTCTACCCTGGCCTCACCAATCATAGAGGACACTGACCCTGTTCAGAAACATGTCTGTAGTGTTGCATATTTCTGGTGATGATGTGGAGGCAGATCATGAGCCTGACATTGTTGCACTGATCTTAAAGTCTGTCTTGGACTTTTCTGTACTAAGTCCAGGGGGCAGTGATGTAGACAATGGGCCTCCTGCAGGATGCCATGGTTCCAGGGATCTTCTGGGGGCCAGGGACCTTGATATGCTCCAAGAAAAGCTTGATGCTATTAATATATTTCCCTAGAACAATCTCCTCCTATCAACCCTCCAAAATTGCCTAACAGTCCTTACTCTCTGCCAATTTGCTTCTATCTCTGTTGTCTAATTGCATGAGACACCTTTTCCACCAGCTCCCACACTGCATGTGACCACCTACCTGCATCCAAGTCCAAACCCTGCACCTCATCTCCTCCACTTTCCAAGATAAGCAGAAGCTAAAGAATTCATGATGACCAACCCGGCACTTGAGAAAATACTCAAAGAAATGAACCAAAAAGAAGAAATGAAAAATAATCATTGGAACCAAAGAAGGAACCAATACCACCAGATGAACAACTAAACAAAGGAGAATTAATATTGCCTCAAATAAAAAACTTAATTCAAAATGACAGAAAACAAAAATCATCTCTCCATAATAACTCTGAATGTCAATGGTCTCAACTCCCCAGTTAAATGACTCGACTAGGAAATTGGATTAAAACTCATAATCCAACTACATGCTGCTTGCAAGAAACAGACCTTATAGGGAGAGATATTCACAAGCTAAAGGTGAAAAGATGGAAAAAATATTCCATGCAAACAGAGACTGAAGGCGAGCAGGGGTAGCTACCCTCATATATGACACAGCAGACTTTAAGCCAAAAATTGTCCAAATAGACAAAGCAGGTCACTTCTTACTGATAAAAGGAACCATCCAAAATGAAGACATAACCATATTAAATATTTACATCCCTAATATTGGTGCATCTACCTAGGTAAAACAAACTCTTCTCAACTTTAAGATCCAGGTAGACCCCAATACAATAATCCTAAGAGACTACAACACCCCTCTTACACCATTAGATCGGTTGTCCAGACAAAAGAAAAGATTAGTAAAGATACTTGAGACCTAAAGAACACTATAAACCAATTGGGCCTAACTGACATTTTCAGAATATTTCATCCAACAACAGCTGCATATACATTCTTTTCATCTGCTTGTGGAAGCTTCTCCAAAATAGACCATATCTTAGGCCACAAAATAAGCAACAGAAAACTCAAAAAAATAATATAATTCCCCGCATCCTCTCAGATCATAATAGACTGAAAGTAGAGATCAACAACAAGAAGATCCAGAGCAACTACACAAATACATGGAGATCGAATGCTGCATTACTATATGAAGACTAGATCAGAGAAGAAATAGGGGAGAAATTTAAAAATTCCTATAATCAAATGAAAATAGAGACACAACATACCACAATCTATGGGACACTCTGAAGGCAGTGTTAAGAAGAAAATATATAGCATTAAGTGCCCATATAAGAAAAACAGAAAGAATCAAAATAAACAATCGAATGCTGCACCTCAGGACCCTTGAAAAGCAGCAGAAGGCAGGAAGTAATCAAAATCAGAAGAGAAATTAATTAAATAGAAAAAATTAATCCAGAAGATCAATACAACAAAAAGCTGGTCTTTTGAAAAGATAAATAAGATTGACAAATTCTTAGCCAACCTAACAAAAAGAAAGAAAAGACCCAAATCTCAAGGATAAGAAATGAAAATGGAGTTATCACCACAGATAATGTGGAAATTAAAGACATTTTTAGAAACCGTTTTGAAAACTTATACTGCAATAAAATAGAAAACCCATAGGAAATTGACAAATTCCTAGAATCTGCAACTTACCTAAACTGAACCAAGAGGAGAGAGAAAACCTAAACAGATCAATAGGAAGTAAAGTGATTGAAATAGCAATAAAAGGTCTCTCATCAAAGAAAAGTCCAGGCCTAGATGGATTCCCATCTGAATTCTACAAGATATTTATTGAAGAACTAAGTTCAATGCTCCTCAAATTATTCTATGAAATAGAAAAAGAAGGAAAACTACCAAACTTATTCTATGAAGCCAGCATCATCTTAATCCCCAAACCAAATAAAGATATCATGAGAAAAGGAAATTACAGACCAATATCATTGATGAACATAGATGCAAAAATTCTCAACAATATATTAGCAATTTACATTCAAACTACACCAAGAAAACAGTTCATCATGACCAAGTAGGCTTCATCCCTGGGATGCAAGGCTGGTTCAGCATATGCAAATCAATGAATGTAATCCACCACATTAATAAATCTAAAGACAAAAATCACATGATTATCTAAATAAATGCAGAAAAAGCATTTGACAAAATTCAATAGACTTTCATGATAAAAAATGCTGAGGAAATTTGGAATAAAAGAAACTTACCTCAACATCATAAAGGCTATATATAAAATAAATCCAAAGCCAGCATCATTATGAATGGGGAAAAACTGACAGAATTTCCCTTAAGATCAGGAACAAGACAAGGACGCCTACTGTTACCATTCCTAGTCAACATAGGTCTCGAAACTCTAGCCTCAGCAATGACAGGAGAAAGGAATCAAAGGAATAAAAATAGGGAAAGAAGAACTGAAACTATCTTTGTTTGCTGATGACATGATGCCTTACTTAGAAGATCCAAAAAACTCAACCAGAAGACTTCTAGAGACCATAATAGTTTCAGCAAAGTAGAAAAATATAAAATCAAACTATAAGAGTCATTAGCATTCCTTTACACCAATCATGAACCCACTGAAAAAGAAATACAGAAACAATTCCATTCACAATAACCTCAAAAAGGATAAAATACTTAGAAATAAATTTAACCAAAAAGGCAAAAGACCATTACAATGAAAATTATAAATCACTAAAGAAAGAAGTCAAAGATTTTAGAAGATGGAAAGACCTCCCATGCTCTTGGATAGGCATAATAAATATAATCAAAATGGCCATCCTAACAAAAGTGATCTACACATTCAACACAATCCCTATCAAAATACCATCATCATTTTTCACAAACCTAGAGAAATCAATTATGAAATTCATACGGAAAAGCAAAAGACCCAGAATAGCCAAAGCAATTCTCAGCAATAAAGAACCATGCTAGAGGCATCTTAAACCTATTTCAAATTTTAATACAAAGCAATAATAATAAAAACAGCATGGTATTGGCACAAAAACAGACATATAGACCAAGAAAACAGAATAAAAGACTCAGAAATAGCCATTTTGAAATTCAGTGTGGAGGTTTCTCAGAAGATTAGAAATGGAACTACCATATGACCCAGTGATAGCGCTCCTGGGCATCTTCCCAAAGGAAATGAAATCAGAATGTTATAATGATACTTGCATATCCATGTTCACAGCAGCACAATTTACAATAGCTGAATTATGGAACCAGCCTAGATGTCCATCAACAGATGAATGGATCACAAAACTTTGGTATATACACACAACGGAATTTTACTCAGTCATAAAGAAGAACAAAATCACACCATTTAAAGGAAAATGGGTGGAACTTGAAAATATATTAAGCAAGTATAGCCAGTCTCAAAAAACAAGAGGATGTATGTTTTCTCTTATATGTGGAAGCTAGAGAGATATTCGGAAATAAAGGCAATATCAGATAGATGAGCAGACACTCCAGGAGAGTGACTGAGGGGGATTAGGGAAGGGAGGAGAGGCGACAGTCATAAAGAATGTAACAGTTGAGATAATGCTATGAATATATACAAAATTACCGATTCCAGTCTCAAAGATGTGCACAGGGAGGGCGAGGGAGGGGGAGGAACCCGGTGGGGAGGTGGCCAAGAGTTGTGTGCATGTATCTTTCTGACACTTTATACCCCAATGTGATGTAAAATTACAATGAACCAAATTTTTTAAAAAATGTTTGTATTTGAAATCCACTTCTCAGGGAGGACTTTACTGAGCAACACTATCTCCAACAGACATTGTGGATCTACCACCCACACTTTCGACTCTTATCAATTGTAGCCATCTGATCTATTACATAGTTTACCTATTTAACTTTATAATGTCTACTTCCTCCACAAGAATAAAAGGCAGAGGATGGTGAGAACTGGAACAGCTTCTCTGTTTTATCCACATATGTATCCTCATCATTCAAATGAAGCTTAACAGATTATACATGTTCAATAAGTATTGGTTGCTATTGATTGGGGTTAGAGACAGTTTGGGTTGGGATTGGAGATTGAGATGGGGTTTGGGTTGTTTTGGAGTTGCTTCATGCTAAGAAACCAGTCACAGGTAGAACACAATAGAACAGTCACAGATAGAGAAAAGAACACAGAAGAGGGTCTTTAGATGCAGTACTGCAGTTGAAGTTACTCTGTCTCCCAACACTTATAACAGTACTGATTTTATTGCTTTTAATTTTTATGACTGGACTGCGTTTCTGTTAATGTGATCTATGCAGACAGTACACCACGATGGCAACCCTTCATGGTTTGGGGATTAAAACCTAATTGTAGCAGCTTACTTTTATGTATTAAAAGTATAGATTTTTATCATTCATAGAAATTTAATCACACAATGGAATTTTACTCAGCCATAAAGAAGAACGAAATTATGTCATTTGCAGGAAAATGGATGGAACTAGAGAATATTATGCTAAGTGAGATCAGTCAATCTCAGAAAATCAAGGGTCATATGTTTTCTCTCCTATGTGGTGGCTAGAACAAAAATAGGAAGCAAAAGGGACTTCAGTCAAATAAGGTTAATTCCATACAAGAAAGTTTCACTACCAATCTCTCTAACATTTATAGTGAGGGAGAGAGGGAGAGGGACATTTTACACAGGGAAATACAGCAGATGGGTACATGTATGTTTGTATCACTTTGAATCTCACTCTGATGTATAATCACATTACACTAATAAAAGTATAGAAATACATTTAAAAAATTAAAATAATCCTTGCTTATAAGCTTAATTCTTTTTTGACCTCTTAACTCAGCATCCAGTCCCTTCATCAGCTTCTGTAAGAAATCCAATTGCACTCAAAACATGGAGATTTGGGTAGGATTGTTGCAGGTTTGTGTCAGCTGATCCCTGGAGTTCCACTCTAAAGAAATCTTCATCCAACTATCCCTTCCCAAGTGCACGCTTGCCATCCCCTGTCATTGGCTATGCCCACCCCATGTAACCCTGCACCCCCTTCCTGCTCCCTCTCCCTACTTTATTATGACAAGAATCCTCTTCTTCCCCTTTGAAACCTGGCTTTAGAAAGCATTGTCAGGGTTTTTTGAACTAATGTAAAATTCATTAAAATGGTATTATTCATAGGCAGAGTGCATTGAAGGATTAAATTAAAGCACAGATTTATCTTTCAGAATAACCCATCACAGGAAAAAAACCATATTGATCCCTCAGCCAAAAATTTAATCCAATATGCACAAATTAAATAAATGTCAGTTATTGTTATGAGGAACCATCCCTGGGAAGATGCATGAGCTTCCTTAATTTAAAATGTAAGCTCCTTAAATTCATGAAAATTACAAAAAGTCTGAAAGTCTGATACAAAAGTGGAAGCAAAATTAGCTGAAGATCACTAAGAATGAGTACATAATAGGTTGGTCATCAGTAAGGTAGGTAATAAACAGGCGCAGAAACAGCTTTTAGGAGGTAACAATATCGACCTCTGAAGAAGTGAGTCTTGCTCTTGTTTCTGTAGAGTGTCTATAAGACAGACTTCAGCCATAATGAGGAAGTGAGCAGGGCTTGGTGGCACACGCCTGTACTTGGGAGGCTGAGACAGGAGGATCACAGGTCAAGGCCAGCCTCAGCAGTTCAGTGAGACCCTCAGCAACTTAGTGAGATCCTGTTTCAAAATAAAAAATGAAGCCGGGCGTGGTGGTGCACGCTTGTAATCCCAGTACTTGGGAGGCTGAGACCAGAGGATCCGGGTTCACAGCTAGCCTCAGCTACTTAGTGAGGCCCTCCACAACTTAGTGAGTCCCTGTGAATAGGGTGGGTTTGGAGGGAGGGCTAAATGAGCAATGTGTGCATGTATGATGTTGATACCCTGACATATATCAGAATGTATAGTTACAATGCACCAATAAATGAAAAAAATAAATAAATAAAAATAATATTTTAAAAGGCTGGAGATGCTGGGTGTGGTGTCACACACTGGTAATTCTCGTACTTGGGAGGCTGAGACAGGAGGATCACAGGTTCAAGGCCAGTCTCAGCAACTTAGCAAGGCCCTCAACAATTTAGTGAGACACTGTAAAAAAAAGTAAAAACTAAAATTAAAATAAAGAATAAAAAAATAGGGCTGGAGGTGTAGCTCAGAGGTAGAATGCCCCTGAGCTCAATCTCCATTACCACAAATAAATAAATAAATAAATAAATAAATAAATAAATAAATAAATAAAAAATGAAATAGATCTGGGAGTATAGCTCGTAGATAGAATGCCCCTGGGTTCAATATCCAGAACTCCTTCTAAAATAAGAAAGTACAAAACCTTTTCAGTTTCCCCCCAGGAAAACTTGACTTGTGGATCTACTGGACACGTCAAAACATACAAAAATGAGCTTAACTTCCCAACCGTGAAGGTGCAACCAAGTTCCCATTAGCCACAAATGTCAATCACTTAGAAGCCAGGAAGCCTGAATCTCTTTGTAGAAAAAAAATGGCTCTTTCTATGTGCAGGTGGGCAGTTCGTTGTCCCTTTGTGCATAGACATGCTGTTACACCCTGTGGCATTATCCTGACATTTGCCCAAGTTGAAAATGCATTTCTTCCCTTTTCGGGCAGAGCAATTTAACTTCCTTTGCCTCAATCTTGCCTAAGCACAAGAGCCTGGACATACTCTCCTCATTAACTAAAAAGCCCCAACGATGAGTAATATCAGCTGAAGCTGCTTCTTCCCTGAGATGGGGCCGGCTCCTCCCGCAAGCAAGGCAGCTTTGGTCCGAAAGCCTCTTGGCCCATTGGCTAGCACTTTTAATTGCTGACACTCAAGTGGGCAGCGTTCTTGATGATGCAGTCATTCCACTGTCCGTGGAGATCCAGCCAGTGGAATTGGCAGAACAATCACTCAGAGTGTGCTGGAAGAATGTGGTTCAGTTTGGAGAGGGACGTCAGGTCTACAGAGCCCCACAGTGCCCTCAGTGCGGCATAAATGGATAGGTACTTGTGGTGCTGTGGGTGCCACTGGTAGAAAACTAAGCAGTTTGGAGAAAAATGTAAATAGATGAATTCATGGAATAAAGGGAGCACCTAAGAGAATCAACTTGGCGGTGCAGTGGCAGGAGGGTCCATGGACTTGCACAGCACAGATTTCTCCCTGTTCCTGATTTCTCCAACTTAGTGTACACTGGCTTCCTTCTCCCTCACTGCGAGCTGGCTGTCTTCAGAGAGCAAGAACCCTGACCCTCACAGCTCCTGATTTCACTTCATTCTCCTGACTCCCCAATATATCGTAAGTAAAAGAGCTCTGCACCAACCCTGGAGAATAGACGTTACCTTATTGGAGGAGGTGTCCTTTTTTTTTTTCGGTACTGGAGATTGGACCCAGGGGCATTCTACCTCTGAACTATACCCCTAGCCCTATTTTTTATTATTTATTTTTTTAACGTGCTTTTATTGGTGCATTGGAGTCTTACATTGCAATGAATATCTATTTGATGTTAACATATTTGCACACAGCTCTTGGTGCCCCCCCGCCTCCCCCCACCCATATGAAGTACCAAGAATGATGTTGGTATATTTTCACATGTACATGTTATTTATGATAGTAATTCCATTAATTCCCTCCTTTCTTGCCCTCCCCCTTCCCTTGTACCACTTCCGTTGTTCTGTTGAGGGTTCTCCATTATCAACCAGAGTCCCTTGTGTGACCCTACTACTCCTTAGGTTTTGACACAGGGTCTCACTAAGTTGCGGAGGGCCTCACTAAGTAGCTGAGGCTGGCCGCAAACCCAGATCCTCCGGTCTCAGCCTCCCAAGTAGTGGGATTACAAGCGTGCGCCACCATGCCCAGCTCGGAGGAGGTGTCTCTGAGGGCATTTTCCTGCTATCTCACACGAGGCTTCTGATCATGCATGCAATACATTTTATGTCTTTGCCTTTTTTGGACTATTAGGTTAGTTCATACAAGAACAGCATCCATTATTGTATGGTGAATTTTACAGCTAGATGTTCTACACTTTTTTGGGCTTTTGAGGAAAAAGTTCGTACAATTTCATGGCATCCGTATTACCAAAAGCAATCTAAAAATTCAATGCAATTCCCATTGAAATACCAATAATATTCCTCACAGAACTAGAAGAAATGCTAAAATTCATATGAAAAAACAAATGACCTAGAATAGCCCAAACGTAAAGAGCAATGCAGGAGGTATCACAACACCCAATTTCAAATTATACTACAGAGCTATAGTAACAAAAGCATGTTACTGACATAATTAGAGACCTGTGAGCCAATGGCATAGGAGACACAGAGACAAACCCACACAGATGTAATCATATGATTCTTTACAAAGGTGCCCAAAACATATATTGGAGAAAAAACAGCCTTTCTAACAGATGATGATGAGAAAACTGGATTTTCAAATGTAGAAGGAAACTAGATCCCTCTATCTCACGCTGCACAAAAGTCAACTCAGAATGGATCAAAGACCTAGGCATAAGACCAGAAACTTGGCAATTTCAAAAAGAAAACATAGGGGAAACACTTCAACACATAGACACAGGCAACTACTTCCTGAATAGGACAAATATAGCTCAGGAAACGACACCAAGAAAGCCAGGCGTGGTGGCGCACGCTTGTAATCCCAGTACTTTGGGAGGCGGAGACCGGAGGATCAGGGTTTATGGCCAGCCTCAGCTCTCGCTCTCTCTCTCCCTCTCTCTCTCTCTCTCTCTCTCTCTCTCCTTAGTGAGGCCCTCCACAACTTCGTGAGACCCGGTTTCAAAATAAAGCATAAAAAAAAATAAATAGGGCCGGGGGCGTAGCGCAGAGGTAGAACGCCCCTGCATTCAATCCCCAGTACCGCAAAAAAAAAATGACACCAAGAATCAATAAATGGGGTGGCACCAAATTAATAATCTTCTGCACAGCAAAGAAAACAATTAACAGTGTGGAAACACAGCTTACTGAATGGGAGAAAATCTTTGCCAGGTACTTTTCTAACAGAGGATTCATATCTAGAATATATCAAGGACTCAAAAAGCTCAACACCAAAAAAATGATAAACCATTCAATAAATGGACAAATAAACTGAATAGACACTTCTCAAAAAAAGAAGTAAAAATCGCCAACAAATTATATTTCAAAATGTGCAATGTCTTTAGCCATCAGGGAAATGCAAATCAACTTCATTGAGATTTCATCTGACTCCAGTCAGAATGGCAATCAGGAAGAATACAAAGAACAATACATGCTGGCAAGGACGCCAAGTATGCGGGGAAACAGGAACAGTGCTGGTGGGAATGGAAATTGGTGCAGCCACTATGGATATCAGCATGGATATGCTTCAGAAAAACTACAAGTAGAAGTAACATATGACCCAACTATACCACTCCTTGGTATTTATCCAAAAAACTGAAAGTCAAAATCAGCCGAGGTGTCCATCAGCTGATAAATACATAAAGAAAATATCATATAAATATAATGGAGTTTTATTCAGCCATAAAGAAGAACAAAATTATGTTATTTACAGGAAAATGGATGGAACTAGAGAGCATGATGATAAGCAAAATAAGCCAGACTCAGAAAAACAAATATTGAATGTTTTCTCTATGTAGAAACGAGAAGAAAACAAATTGACATCATAAAAGTAGAAATAGTATTAGGATAGAATAAGATGATCAAGGAAAGAGAGGAGGGGAGGATAAGGGAGGTATTAGGAAATGAAACTGGTCAAGTGATGTTGTATAATTATGTTATATACACATACAAATATGCCACAATGAAACCCACTATTCTGTCGAATTAGTATGCTCCAATACAAAATTTCATGTATCAAGTGTTTGATTATAAGTTGAATGTTTTTAGTTTTGTTAATTTAATATAATAATAAACAACATCTTACTATCCATCTTACATGATCTTAAAATATGTATTTGTAATCAGATAATAAGTGTTTGTTTTTATTTTTATTTTTTATTTTTATTTTTTTGGCGGCACTGGGAATTGAACCCAGGAGCATTCTACCTCTGAGCTATACCCCCAGCCCTATTTTTTATTCTTTATTTTGAAACAGAGTCTCACTAAGTTGCAGAGGGCCTCACTAAGTAGCTGAGGCTGGCCACGAACCCGGATCCTCCGGTCTCAGCCTCCCAAGTACTGGGATTACAAGTGTGCACTACCATGCCTGACTTAAGTGTTTGTTTTTAACTGAAGGGCTTAGAGAATGTGAAATTCCAGCATTGTGTGATGTCACTTTTTTCTATCATTACAAATCAATAAATCATTACAGAGAAATTTAACAGAAACTAAATGATGTATAAGATAAGTTTTGCAGTTTATGTTTTCAATAGTAAAGCAGGTGTTTTACAATACCCATAATCTGATTTCCTTTATCCTGATAAGTCTCAGGTTAAATTTAAGCTAGTGGGACCTTTGGAGATTAGTACTGAAATTTCTTGGTTGTGTTCTTGAATTTCTGCACACCAAACAAGGCTTACTGGCAATTATGGTCACATAAAAAGTTACATTCATGTGATTTAAGTCAATAAGTACCCTCCTCAAATTTGCCCTTCATGACCTCTGTCAACATCAAGTTCCTACTGACTTATTCCTCCCTGGCCTACCTATGCAGAAAACCGCCAAGAAGCTACAACTCATTATATGCACGCCGATGATTTCCAGGAACAATAATGGGAAGTATTCTTAAAGGAACTGCTTTGTATTAGTTACATTTTTTTCTTAAGAAATTAGAGAAGAGAGAAAAAAAGAAATGGACTAAAAGTCCAGGCTCCCTTCACTAGTAAGATTCTGGGAGATTCATGATACGTATATTTAGAATTAAATCAGTTAAGGTTCACAGATATTTCACTAATTGTGGCTGGAGAGTAGATGTTCTCAAGTCATATTTTAGAAACTGAGTGTATTCTGGTCCTCAAAAGGGTCAAGGAGCACTAGGGAGCACACGTGGAGTGGGCATCCCATCACCCTTCACCTGAGAGCTTGGGGTGGTTAACCACTGCAGAAAAAGAAACGTGACGATAAAACTTGGGTCAAGCGTGTGCATCTCTTTCATACACGGAAGGTATTTTTCTCCTTGATTTCTATCTACCACCCTCACCCATGGATGCCTCTCTGTGATTCTTGTGAGAACATACCTACACTTCATGGGAAGGAACTGAAATAAATCATTGTTGATTTTGAAAAGGACTTCAAAAAAAGTAACCTTGTGTTTTCTAAGTCAACCTTACTTGTCTGGTACTCTCCATTTTCTCTGAGGCAAGTCAATCCAACACACATGTATTAGGCCTCCTTTTTTATTTTACCTAAACATGGGAGAAATAACAGGACAAATCCTGCTTTCAAGAGGAGAATCGGGAGACAGCCAGATTCATGGAGCAAGCTGGAAACAGCCCATCTTGCAGATTCATTCTCTAATTGTGAAAAAAGATTTTAAGATTATTCTGAAATATCATTATTTCCAAGATTTTTTATTA
The DNA here is from genome assembly GCA_004027185.1 of Glis glis. Lineage (NCBI taxonomy): Eukaryota > Metazoa > Chordata > Mammalia > Rodentia > Gliridae > Glis > Glis glis. The sequence goes on along the minus strand of PVJS01000896.1, from coordinate 18,728 downwards.
AAACTTTTTAAGTAAAACTTTTTTTTTTGCAGTACTAGAGATTAAACGCAGGGGCAGTCTACCTCCGAGCTACACCCCCAGCTCTATTTTTTAATTCTATATTTTGAAACAGGGTTATGGAGGGCCTCACTAAGTAGCTGAGGTTGGCCGCGAACCCGGATCCTCCAGTCTCAGCCTCCCAAGTACTAGGATTACAAGCGTGCGCCACCATGCCCAGCTTAAGTAAAATATTTTAACAGGTAAAATTTATGCCCATGGAGTTATTATAAAATTAACTCAATATGATGCTAAGGGATGGTGGTGATGATGATGGTGATGGTGATATTGACTAGTCCATTTTTGTTTAGAAAGCTTATTTTGACATGTGAATTTGTTCTAACACACCATTGATATATTAGGGAAAATTTTTGTATAACATGGTTTCAAATGTCACAGTTACCTATAGTTATTTCATCCGCAAGGAACAATGCAGTGAATGGCACTCAGCTACACTGAGCCTCGTAGTAACATACAAAACCCGCAAACACGGAGCATCCTTTGATGAGGTCTGCCTACTCCTCTGTTATAAACCATTCTCCTCTAGCATTAAGGAAAATTTTTGTATAACATGGTTTCAAATGTCACAGTTACCTATAGTTATTTCATCCGCAAGGTCAATGCAGTGAATGGCACTCAGCTACACTGAGCCTCGTAGTAACATACAAAACCCGCAAACACGGAGCATCCTTTGATGAGGTCTGCCTACTCCTCTGTTATAAACCATTCTCCTCTAGCATTAAGCTTTCTGGTGACTTCAGAATAACTGCTCTGCCAGCTGGGAGCAATGGTGCACGCCTATAATCCCAGCTACCTAGGAGGCTGAGGCATAAGTATCCTGTGTCCCAGGCCAGCCTGGGCAACTTAGTAAGACCCTGTCTCAGAATAAAAAAGAAAAAGGGCTGGGGATGTAACTCGGTGGCAGCATGCCACTGGGGTCAATCTGCAGTACTGCAAAAACAAAAACTCTCACTCTTCCAATATTTCACAATAACTCACAAGCTGAAACCTTCCTACAAGCAAACTTCATGTCTTTTGAAGATTAAGCACTATATTTACTATGGTATTTATTTCTTAACAGCTTAACATGTGCAAGACTAGGCTATCTATTTTGGGGGGTTCTAATATTATTTTATATGTCTGTGACTTAACTCTATTTTTCCCACAAACCTTACCTTTTATATTGTGTGATTTTGCAAAGTAGAGTGATTTATAGGAACATATACATCCTGTTATAATAGAACTGACTGTACTTATACTTTTCTATGTTATGGTAGGTCAATCAAGTTAAAAAACAGCCAACAACCCCACAGGATACTATAGAGTTCTGTGTAACATGAGGAAATCCATTCTTGGGGAACATGGAGGTCATTCATTTATTTAATTGAGAGAATTTGTTAGACAATGGATTCCTTTAAAATAGATCCGTGGCTTGAACCAGAGTCATATTAAGCAATACTCTAATGTAGCCCTAAATGTCATTGTGTTTTTCATTATTCAGGTAATTCCATTGCTATCTCTTACTTTTCTAAAGTACCTCCTTGACAATCGATATATACTATAAACAGTAAGATGGAGGGGAAGGGTGGACTCCTGAAAATGAAAGGCTTAAAATCAATTTAGTGCTACTTAAATGGAATTAAATAACTTGATTCACTTTGTGCTTCCTGACCACAAAAGAGCTATCTACAAATACCCCGTTCTTGTATATTTACAAAATTGGTCCCCATAGCTACAGATTCCTAAAACAAGACTATCAAAAGGGCTCATGCCCTGATACAACCTACATAACCTTTGTGTGTGTGTGTGTGTGTGTGTGTGTGTGTGTGTGTGTGTGTGTGTGGTACTGGGGATTGAACCACCCAGGGGCATTCTACCTCTGAGCTACACCCCCAACCCTATTTAATTTCTTATTTTGAAACAGAGTCTCACTAAGTTGCGGAGGGCTTCACTAAATTGCTGAGGCTGGCTTGAACCTGTAATTCTCCTGTCTCAGCCTCCCAAGTACTGGGATTACAGGTGTGTGCCACCATGTCTGGCTCCTATATATCCATTTTTTTTAATGTTTGTTTTCTTATCTTGGAAAAGAAAAGGGAACCTATCAACTAAGCAACTGGCTTATTCATTTTTTTCTCTCTTTCTCCCTCTAAGAATTTCATGATATCTTGGTTTTAATTTACAAGGCAATGGTTAAATATGAATGCAGGAAAGCATTCAGATTTGCTAGTGAGCTCAAAAACCAATGTGCAACCCCTCAAGAAGGTTTTGTTGGTTTTATTTGGGGAGATAGTGGGGAAAGCATGCTACTTAGGAAAATAAATATTTTTGTCCTAATGCTCAAAGATAAGAAAAAGGAAAAGGAAAAGGAAAAGAAAATATGACTACTAGTTAAGATGTTAGCTAAATCTTTAAAAGAAAAATATTTCTATGTTCCAATGTTCTTCCTTTCTATTAGAAAGGAGGATAAACCAGACAGCAGAAAGCGAAGTAAAAATGTTGCCTTCTCTGCCTGCCCCATCAACCAGGATAGAACTGGGTTTTCTGGGGGAAAAAAAAAAAACTTGCAAAACCATTTCCTAAGACTCAGGTATCTATGAGTTTAACCTATGCTAAGTCTAGCTCACACCATCTCTTCCTGTCCCTCGCATGCTTTTCTGGTTGTCTACCATCATGACCTTAGGCCCTCATGTGTACTGAAGTAACTCTTTGCACCCGTAGGTCAGCACCCCATCTCCACCCAGCTGAATCAACACAGGACTCCTTCTCACCAACTTCTCCCAGTGGTTTCTCCTGCGACTGGAAACCTCTCCCAGTTCCCAGTGACTTCTTGTTGTTCATTCCTTTATTGTTTGGGAAGTTGGATTTCATAATTATAAAAGTCCTTTCCAGATTCAGTGAGATTGAGCAGTTTCAGAAGACTATGGAACATAATAGAAAATGAAAATATAATAGAAATAAATCTTTGGGTATCTACCAAGTGAGCACAGATTATTATGAAGGCTCTGAATTCGGGATAACAAATGACACTACCTGGGTTTTGCTGTAATTGGAATTAGCCAATAAGTGCTTTATAGATGTACACAGTTTCCAAGGATCATCGTGTATGTGTGTGTGTGCGTGCATGTGTGTGTGTGTGTGTGTGTGTGTGTGTGTGTGTGTGTGTGTCTGTGCGAATGGGATTAAACCCAGGGGCATTCTACCTTTGAGCTAAATCCCCAGCCCTATTTCATTTTTTATTTTGAAACAGGGTTATGCTAAGTTGCTGAGGCTGGCCTCACACCTGTGATCTTCCTGTCTCAGCCTCCTAAGTACAGGGATTACAAGTATGTGCCACAGTGTCGGGCTAGGATCATCTTCCTTTTGAAGAATGAAATAAAAGTTGGATAAAAGAGTATAGGTAAATATTTTATAAAAATATAAAAGAGTATATTTATAAAAACCAAACTATTTTTTTTGCGGTACCGGGGATTTAATCCAGGGGCATTCTACCTCCAAGCTATACCCCCAGCCCTATTTTTTATTCTTTATTTTGAAACAGGGTCTCACTAAGTTGCAGAGGGCCTCACTAAGTAGCTGAGTCTGGCCGCGAACCTGTGATCCTCCGGTCTCAGCCTCCCAAGTACTGGAATTACAGGTGTGCGCCACCATGCCTGGCTTAAGAACCAAACTATTTTAAGCATATTGCCTATTTCCCCATTATAAGTCAGTAAAATCATATTGTTTTATCATACAAAATTAAAGTAAAAAGAAGCATTGGGGGTATGGTGGTGAGCATGGCTGCCTCCCCAGGGATTTTGTGAAGATCTTGTCACTCCCAACCAGGCTTCTCAATAATCTCACCTCACCCCTACTACCAAGCAACGACAAGGATTTTCTCCTTATTTTTCACAGTCTATAACTAATCATTGCTGAAGCTGAGCAAGAAGAGAAGATTAATTTTAAAACATCATCACATAGGGCAAGGCCACATTAAAGACCTAAGTCTGCACGATATATCTAGAATTGGATGGAGTTTATTAACACATCTAACGGAAAAAAAATCTTGATCTAGCGCATGCCTGATGACATATGGAACATTTCAAAAAAGAATTGAAGAGGAAACTTTTTGTGTTTTGTTTTTTTGGACTTCCAACTCTTTATTTTGCCAAGTGTGGAATTACAAGAAGGACAAAAATATACCCTCACTACTACTATTTATTATTTTCATTGTTTCATAGATGAAAGATATTTTAAATTAAAAATATTAAGAATGGCATAATTTTTGGTGCAGTGTAATTTTACATCACAATGGGGCTCAGAGTGATAGAAACGCATATGCACAGAGCACTTGGTGTGTTTCCCTTCGAGAATAGACAACAGGCCTTCTCACTGGACACAGAAGACTGCAGTCCATTGTTTCAATCTTTGCTTTTGTAACCGTGAAAACGGGCTAATTTAGCCTGTAGCCAACAAATTCTGCAGTTCATCAAACTGACACTATGTTCTCATTCCACACTGGCAGGTCTTCTGCTCAGAATCTGGATCCTCTTACAGGACAACCTCCAGGGAGAGAATATCTGGCCTGAGGACTTGAGTATTCTGGTTCCTATCATAGTTAGAGCTTTTGGAAATGGATAAATCTGCATTCTGTGTTCATGTGTAAGCTCTAAATTCAACTGATAGGAATCTGAACCTTATAGACGATTCTCGGTTGCCTAACGAAATTAGGCTCCAAGTCTACAAGGCTACGCACCTTGATAACACTGAAAAGCAATGTCACTGTGGCAGGTTACTTAGAAAACAGAGCTACCAACACAAAAAAGTGTCTTGGTAGGGAAAAAATATCAATGTTGCCTGCTGTTTGCATGAATGAATCATTTATTTGTGAAATTTCTAAATTCTGAAACAATCTACGTTGCTACTGACCCATGTAATTCCATATACAAAGGGCCATTTGAATTTTCTGCTGTGGGAACCCCTATTCATTATCACCACTACCATCATCACGTTTGACTTCTCAGATATTGTTATGGTTTAGGTGTAAAATTACCCCTGAAAGAGCTCATGTATTTATGTTCAGAGGTGTTATAATTAAATCATGAGGGTTGTAATCTCATCAATGGATAAAGACATTGTAATGGATTCACTGGGTGGTAACCTAGGCATGTGGGGTGTGGCTGGAGGAGGTGAGTCACTGGGGATGTGGCCTTGGAGACTGTGCATGTGTCCTTGAACCCCCTTCAGGGGTGATCTCTCTCTCTCTCTCTTGCTTCCAGCCTCCACGATGTGAGAGTAGAGCCCCTGTACTCTCTCTCTTCTTCATGCAACTTGCTAATCTGCTACCACCTGCTAAGGACACAGACATTTCCCTCTATATTATTCTAGAAGAGTGTCTGCTAGCAGAAGAATGAGAAGTAAGGATGGAAAGTTCAATCTCAACTAAAAGGTGAAGAGTTCTTGGAGTGAAAGTACCACTGGGTTCCCGTTAGGAAATTATAAACATAGTGGCACCAAAATGAAGGATTTTATATAAAAATTAATCCAGGGGTGAGGTCAGCTTTGCTGACTTGCAACCTGTGTAGTCAGTCTACAAGGTCCTGGGATCAGAAGAGCCACACACATAGCGTAATGCTCTGCCTTTGCCATCTTGTAATTCTCAATATTTTAACAAGGGGCTATACATTTTCATTTTGTGGTGGGTACCTCAAATTATGTAGCTGGTCCTAGCAGAAACTCTGGTACTGCTATTTTTTAATAACTTCTGCAGAGGATATTGAAAAGGGAAGATATTAAAATCCAGGGGCCTTTTCATTGTGTTCCGGGATTAGACAATGGGGTTTGAGCTTGGTAATCAATAAAGTAATAATCTATAGAGTAGCTATCAACCCACAGGACTGAGAGTCAGAAGAGGTGGGTTTTAGACCCCCAATCCTCACTCCAAACAAAGTCAACTCTCTGATATTTATTTTCCTCATAGCTAACAACGATGACCTCCAGCCTCATTGAAGATTTGTCTAATAATATCAATGAATATTTTTCAAAAAAAATAACGTGGGAGATATTGCAAAGAAAAACTATAGTCATTTGGACAGACATGGAATTTGAGAAATATGGAAGCAAAGCCCACAGAAAAGGCGGAGGGAGGGATGGAGAAGGAATGAATTTTCCCATAAGAAAGTAAATAAAGGTTGGGGACAGGACCAAATCCTGCTAGGAGTAATTGACCCAACCCAAGAAAAGTGGCCTGCAGGAAAGTGTCACCATCACTGGACTGCTTCTTGAATTGAATAGTCCCTTCAAACATAAAACAAAACCTACAGTTACAGTTTCTGGTCACACCTGCCAACCTCCTTCCCTCCTTCATTTTTAAGTCCAAAGGAATCTGTCTTTCATGGTTGGGCTTATTTATATTCAACTCCCCAACATAGTATTTGTGAAGAGATATTTGATGCTAGAGAAGATGTGCGAGGCTTTTTATAGACCATTTATCATCAGAACTCAAGAAACAGTGGGATGCCAAATCTACAAACACCACACACCTACAGTCTGAACTTCCCACCGGGCCTTTCCATTTCAAAACGGCCTTGAAGTTGGCAAAGGGTCCATTTCTCCCTTGCATCTTTGTTAATGTCCAAAAAGCCTTGAAGGGATAATAAATATTAATATATGATTGGTAAAAATATGGAGTAGATTACATATTGAATTTACTCTATGAGATGGGAGCCATGTGCCCTATGAATGCACACTGATTATCCACAGACTTTTGTGGCTCCTATCTGGCCTTTGTTACTCCTACCGGAGGAAGTTTTCTGGCCATGTTAAATATACTATTGATGTAAACGTACAGTTCCTAACCGGGACATGTAATCAAATCTTGATGTCCCCATATTGGGTCAGTCTCAAAATAAACACTCCCAACTACCAGTGTATTGTTGATATTACTAATCTCTTTAGTGTTTTGCATAACTTTTTCCTAACTCACCACCACATTTTAGTTATTTTAATCTATTACTAACACAATTCATTCAAATAAAAGTCATTTTTTCATATAATCTTGAATCAAACCTCAAAAGTACAAGAGTACCTACCATCAATTATGAAATGTCCCAAGTAACCAATTAGCATTTTTCCGCATGCCAGCAAAATGCCATTTCCAATTTTAAAATGAACAAACAAACAAACAACTTTGTATTCCTTCTGGACCTTCAGTCCAGTATTAAATATCAGGCCATCTGTGTACCATTTATTGTTTATTTCTAATGACCTTTCTGCTTACTCACCTATTTTTGCCTATTTCTGTTCATCCTATTATTTATTCGACTTAAAAATATTCTCTCTTTTGGTACCATTTCAAAACGGTCTAATTAATTCTATTTACTTCTACATCTTCATCATTAAAATCAATGTAGCTGTGAGACTCCTGATCAGGATTACAGAATGCAATTTGTCAGATTACAGCCTCCAAACTACAATTTCCTTTGTCGACCAATGCAAGAGAGACATTGATCCTTCTTCAATATTATTTTTCTTCTTTCTGCTTGCCATACATTCTTAGCACATCTACAGAAAAGGCAGGTTACTTTGGTGTTCTTGATGACATTACCTTTTATGAAAGTACTCTCTGAGAAATGAAACCTAGTTTGGCAAATCTATCTCTTCTCTCAAATAACTGAGAAATAACCTAGAAGCTGAGAACAGATGAGTATGTCAGCAAACGGGGTGACTTGAGAGGCCAGGAAGCTTCGTAACCTCCACTCCTGTCACTTCCTAATCTTCACTAATGTTTGCAATTCTGTTAGTAAAGGGAAAAGTCTCTAGTCAACATCTAGATGAATTTTCATTCAACTTTCCCAGAAAGGGATATCATAGTGCCTTCAATTCACACTGGAGAGATTATTAGATACATTCATGGCATGCATGGTGTTAGGTCCCATCATGATGGAATAAGATGAAATGCACCACAACTAAGGGGCTGAATGGTGCTTTTAGGGTGCAATTAAAAATCTTAATTCAGCCTTCAGAATCAATATAAAATTGAATTTGTGCCAAAATATATGGATATGATCTTGTTCTGTTTGCCCCTGAAACACACAGCTCTGTGGTCTCTTCCTCACGTAGGCCATGCCCCAGGAGCAACCCATTTCATCATGGAAATTTCCAGATCCATCAAGCTCATCATACATCATAAACTGAAAATAATATTCTATATGCTTAGTTCTGTGTCCTCATTCCCTAAAGGACAACAACATGTACTACTGTAAGTGTGACACCATTAAAGAACAAAGCCCTAGTGAAGCCGAGAACAGGTGCCTTTTGATCTTAGCTTTGAGAATCAACAGAATATTTGAGCTCTGTAGTACGATATATATATCCCAGGAGTGCACAAAGTGATTTATGGAATTGGGAGGGAAAACAGTGGAATTTCTGTTTTTACTTTTATCTTGACCTTTTAAGATTCTGCTCACTGTGTTTTTAATGCACATAGTAATATGTGTACATAATTAATTATGTATATACACACGTATATGACTATAAATATGTATGCTAATAGGGCTTATAGGCCTATGCCTGCATAAGGCAAGACTTGCATACAAAGCTAGAGGTCTTCAAGGCAAACTTCAACCCAAACTTCTTTTCCCATAAAAGTTAAAAACATTCCCAAATCCCTTCCCACCATGATATTTGAAGATATTTATCTACACAGGAGCAGCAGTTTGTACCAATTGCTTCTTTAAGAAAAATGGCCAAGGGAAAATATTGCACATTGGAGAAAAATAACATGATCAACTTTCCATAGAATCATGAATTGGAAAATAGAATTCAAAAATGGATGAGTTCAAAAGCAGTTAGTGACAGGAGGTTCTCTGCCACCTCCCTAGAGCAACCCAGGGAAGTCTGGCTCCAGTCCCATCTACTGGGGAACCTCCCCCACACTTCCCCTTTACATAGTATGTGAATAAGGAAGGGACCTTGAGACTGGGCTATGGTTCAAACTTTGCATCATAACCAGGAAAATAATATGTTACTATCAAGAAAAATAATCATACTAGGAAACTACCATAATAGAATATAGATTTTTTTCTTTTTGCGGTACTGGGGATTGAACACAGGGGCGTTTTACCTCCGCGCTATGCCCCCGGCCCTATTTTTTATACTTTATTTTGAAACCGGGTCTCACGAAGTTGCAGAGGGCCTCACTAAGGAGAGAGAGAGAAAGAGAGAGAGACAGGAAGAGAGCGAAAGAGCTGAGGCTGGCCACGAACCCGGATCCTCCGGTCTCTGCCTCCCAAAGTACTGGGATTACAAGCGTGCGCCACCACGCCCGGCTCATAATAGAATATAGAACATAGACATGATCAAAGTATGTCAGGTGATGATACAAACAGGCAAAATAGAAGAAGAAGAGGACCAAGGTCAAAATCAATACAAAAATTCTATCCCAGTCATTCTTCTCAGGAATCCTTAACACTGACCTAATTATACTGCTAGTGAGAGCTAAGCCATGCCAGAGTTCCTCTTCCATATTCCTGTGGTAGCCGGGCATGGTGGTGCATACCAGTAATCTCAGTACTTGGGAGGCTGAGACAGGAGGACTGCAGGTTCAAGGCCAGGCTCAGCAACTTAGTGAGACCCTCTGTAACTTAGCAAGATCATGTTTTAAAATTTAGAAAATAAAAATACAGTAAAAAAGGCTGGAGTTTTAGCTCAGAGGTAGAATGCCCCTGGGTTCAATCCCCAGTACCACTATACATATATATACACACCTGTGGTGGTGGTATTAGGCACAGCATTCGTGTCTCATTTTCTAATGAATGTCAGTTCTTGTGATAAATTTTTATAGTAATTTAGAAGAAATTTCAAGTTCAATTTAAGATACTTCAACTCTAAATTATATTTAAAGTCAAATTCATGTATACACAAGGCAAGTGGCATTAATTAGTGAATAATTTCTCAAACTGGTCCATTAATATGAGATTGAGTCATGCCTTGGAGAATAGCCACATCATTTGATATAATATGTTTTGTGGGGGGGTACTGGGGATTGAACCCAGTGACATTTTATCTCCGAGCTACACCCCCAGCCCTATTTTTTATCCTTTATTTTGAAACAGGGTCTCGCTAAGTTGCGGAGGGCCTCACTAAGTAGCTGAGGCTGGTCACCAAACTGTGATCCTCCTGTCTCAGCCTCTCAAGTACTGGAATTACAAGCGTGTGCCACCACGCTGGCTTATAATATGATTTTAAAAACATATTTTCTCCACTATGTCCATCATCCTATATTCTGTAACACAAACCAGTATATATATATATTTGTTTTTGTCATATTTGGCTCATATGGAACCATAGTTCATCTCTTTTCATTATTTCTTCATCACTTACGGGCTGGCAAACTAATGAGCTCATGGTACAAATTTGACTGCCACCTGTTTTTGTGAGCTAAGTAGAGTTTTTCTTTTTTTTTTTTTTTGTTTTTTGGAGATGGAACCCAGAGGCATTTTGCCTTTGAGCTCCACCCCTAGTCATTATTCTTTTACATTTTTACTTTACTGTATTTTATTTTTATACTTTTATTGGTGCATCATAGTGTCACATCATAATGTCATTCATAGTGACAGTGACATACATGCACAGAGCACTCGGTGAGCTTTCCCCCGGCTCCCTCTCCACTCCCCTCCTTCCCCATACATGATATTTCGATAGGCATTGGTATTCTCACATATGTACATAATGCCAATGAAGTGTTTCCTTCATTAATTCTCCCTCTCTCCCCAACCACCACCTCCCTCTCTCTTCTGGAGTTTCTCCTCCATTATCTAAAGTCCCTCTGGTATCTCGATTACTCCCTAGCTTCTACATATGAGAGAAAACATATGACCCTTCACTTTTTGTGACTGGCTAATCTCACTTAACATCATGTTCTCCAAGTCCATCCATTTTCCTGCAAATTATATAATTTTGTTCTTTTTTATTGCTAAGTAGAATCCCATCGTGTGTATATCCCATCATTTTGTAATCTGCTCATGTTCCATAGTTTATTTTTGAACAGGGCCTCACTACGTTGCTGAGAGTCTTGGTTAAATGCTGAGGCTGGCCTCAAACCTGTGATCCTCCTGTCTAAGCCTCCCAAGTACTGTGTTTACAGGTGTGTGCCACCCATGGACAGTTTTTACTTTTCTAAATGGCTAGAAAAAAAACAAAAGAAGATCAATGTTCCATGATATATGAAAATCATATGAAATTTAAGTTTCTATGTCCATAAATAAAGTTTTCTGAAAACAGAGCCATGCCCCTTTCCTTACACCAACTGTCTCTCTGTCTGCTTTCACAGGACAGGCAAAGCCAAACGATTTTAGCACAGATTTAAGGTTCCAAAAGCCTAAAATATTCACTCCCTAACCCTTTTACAATAAAATCCACTGACACCTGATCTAAATGGTCCAAATTCCAGGATTACCATTTCTCACCTTCTACTTAAAATCAGACTACACTTGACTTTTCCAAATCTATTTGATTCTTTTAGTAATTTTAAAAGAAGATAAATTCTGGATTGTTTACCATGATTAGGCCTGCAAAGAAAGGCAGACTTAGCTCATGTATCTAGAACTATTCTAATTGTCTGCATGGATCATTTCTTCTAATGCCCGTCTTTACCGTAATTAATTTCAGTAGGTAATTAAGGTTGCTAATTCATTCCACAATTCTACCACCCTTGGAAGCACTTTATCTGAACAGACACTGCCTCGGTGGCATCTGAGCCAGACCTGCTGATTTAATCTTATCAAAATGAGTGTGCAGACATAAAAATGGAATTAGACTGGCAGAGGGGAACCTCTTCTCCCTCTCCCCTCTAAATACTGGCACCCCCCTTTCCCAAACGGAGTCTATCTAAGGACTATCTCCACAGCAGTCTAGACTGAGGGCACTTCCTGAAATACTGCTGGAATGAAATTATTCCAGAAACATGGCTTTTCACAGCAAACATGATCTAATGGGACAGCAGACTATTACACAGCAACTTCATCTCTCCAAAAAAAAATCACAAAGGACATAAAATGACCACAAGACAAATGAGATGTGATAGGATGAGTAGTTAAACAGGCTTAGGATTCGAGCCTGTTCTCTTTCATAGGATTTTTCTTTCACCTTCCATGTTTCTCTTCCCAGAATGTCCTCTTCCCTTTCTTTCCTGGCCAACGGCTCCTCCGGGCCTGTGCTCACATCACTACCATAACTGTGCCTTTTGTCTGTTGTTCCAAGAACTTTGCATAATGTCTTTATTAAAACACTCACCAAGCCAGGCGTGTTGGTGCATGGCTGTAATCTCAGTACTTGGGAGACAGACAGGAGGATCACAGGTTGGAGGCCAGCCTCAGCAACTTAGGGAGACCCTGATTCAAACTAAAAACCTAAAATAGGATTGTATCTCAGAAGTAGAATGCCCCTGGGTTCAATTCCTAATGCCAAAATAACAAACAAAACAAAACAAACAACAAACAAAAAAACACTTATCTCACAGCTACTTTTTGTTTTGTCTTGTTTTTAACATATCTGTATTTTTAGTTGGATGACTAACTTCCCAGAGGAAAAACCCATTTTCTTTGCATCTTTGGTCATTAGCACCAACCCAGTGTTGGATGCTTCGTAGGTGTTCAATAAAAAGTAGTTAAAATGAAGTCATGTTTTCCTATTTTATTATTTGAAATGTAGTCAATATTTTTAATATAGGTGACTTAGTTCTCATGATGATTCTCACAGGTGAGATATTGATTGTGACTTTACTCAAAACAAATATTCAGGCATAAGATAGAAAAATTTATCTATCTCAGTGAAAAAATTAATCATTAAAAAGTTAAAATTTTACTTATAGTACCATCATGAATTGTTAGAGGGAAATCAGTTTCTCTCCTTTCCCGTGGCTTCTGGGAGGAAACTTAGGTGTGTACCATACAAGCCCCTTAGAACACCACCTGGTTGTGTCGAGGGTCACATCTTTCTCCTGTGCTGTGCCATTTTGGAGAGAAGTTGTGCCTGCCCCACCACAGAAGCCAAAGAGACCACCCTGTGCCGCCAGCCCCACGCTACCAGGCGGTGCTCAGCAGACCCCTCTCCTGGGCCCTGAGTCTCCAGGGTGAAGCACAGGATCTGAGGACCCGACTGCACACCATCCAGGCTAAACTGCTGGGTGACTGAGGGAGCCCTGATCTCAGGTTTCCCTTGGCATCTGCTCTCGCTCCAGACCCACCAGCCTTGCTCTGGTTTTCCAACAATATCTTTCCAATAAATCCCTTTCCGTTGGCAGGTGTTGCTTTCTCTAGTTTATGAACAGAAATTCTGAATGCTGAAGGAAAGATCAGACAAGACTATAAAGGCAAAGCTGAAATTTAGCTGAGTTTAGAAAAAAATACCCAGGAATGTTGTGACTATTAATATCATTACCACTGTCACTATGGTTTACATAGAGAGCCTTTGCTGTGTGGCATGTATCCTCACAACAACTCTATGAGGTGAAGCAGGTGACACAGGCAGAGTAAAGATACACCCGTGTCACATGTCACATGGCTGGGCCGTGATGGAGCTTGACTCCAACCTAGTCGATCGATGTTGATATTCTCCACTCTCGGTAAGAGTACCAAGACCAGTATACTTATTCTTTTTTTTTTTTTTTGCGGTACCGGGGATTGAACCCAGGGGCATTCTACCTCCACGCTACACCCCCGGCCCTATTTTTTATACTTTATTTTGAAGCCGGGTCTCACGAAGTTGTGGAGGGCCTCACTAAGTAGAGAGAGAGAGAGAGAGAGAGAGAGAGAGAGACAGAGACAGAGACAGGGAGAGAGAGATAGAGAGGGAGAGAGAGAGCTGAGGCTGGCCGCGAACCCGGATCCTCCGGTCTCCACCTCCCAAATTACTGGGATTACAAGCGTGCGCCACCACGCCAGGCTAGTATACTTATTCTTATCAGTATTAATAATATGGCCTAATATTTACTGGATATTTATTATGTACCTGTTATAGTTAGATACAGAATGTCCCCTAAAGAGCTCATTCATTAATATTCAGGGTTGATATAGTTAAGTCACGAGAGTTGTAATCTCAGCAGTGGAGAAATCTATATGGATTTATCCGGGTGGTGGCCTGGGCTGGTAAGGTGTGGCTGGAGAAGGTGGGTCCCTGGGGCTGCAACCTTGGGGGTTATATGTGGTACCTCCTCCCCTCAGTTGCTTGCTCTTGCTTCCGGCCTCCAAATTGGAAGCCTTGTGCTTTTCCCCTCTCCACTTCCCACCATGATGTGAGAGCAAAGCCTTGTTCTCTCCCTCTCTCTGCTTCCCACGGCCATGCCCTTAGATCCACAATTCCTGACCTCATATGAACTGAATCTCCAAGGAGAACTGTGAGCAAATAAATCTTCCTTCCTCTAAGCTATATGATTAGGTATTTTGATTATAGTAGTGAGAATGCTAACTAAGACAGTACCACACATTGATCATTTATTCTTCACAATATTAAATAACTCACAAAGTGTCTTATACCCTTATAAAGTATAAACATTATTTTACAGATAAGAAAACTGAAAAATAGTGAGATGAAATGACTGGCCCAATCTCCCACAGCTAGAAATCGGTAGGACCACAACTTGGAACAAGGAGTCAAGAGCCACACACACTCCCCACGCCCCGTTCTGGCCTCTCCAACAAAAGCTTTGGGATTGGAGAGACTCAAGCTATAACTCTGTTGTTTATATGAATTAGCCCTGCAACTCTGACTGTGACTTAGCTTCTTCCTCTATAGGATAGTAATGATATTAATTACCATCTAACCACTTATGGGGCATTTATGAGTGAAAATTAGATGCGATTTTGAAGTGCTTTGAAAACTGCTATTCATGTGAACAGTTGTTATTAGATGTTTTTAAACCAGTACTTTTAAAAATTTGCAAGTATTTGATGTGCTATTTATTTTTGTGGGGTTGTTGGTTGCCCAACAGAAATGCAAGCATGAATGAGACTCACTTCCAAAGCCCCACTGAGTGCATAGGAGAAAGCTAGACCATGTTACCTCGCCCACATGACTGTGGAAGGCTTCAAAAGTGTGCTTCCAAAATGCAGACATGTAAGTGTAAGGTGAGGTATAGCATGCAAACTTAGGAGTTCTCAACTAGGGGTTATTTTACTCTACAGCGAACATTGGGCAATGCCTGGGGCTTTTTATGTTGTCACAACTTAAAGGGGTATGGTGGGCATTTAGTCATCAGGGCTGTTGAACATTCTAGAACACTCAGGACAGCTTCCACAACAAAGAATTACTCAGCCTGACATGGTAGCAGTGCTAGGACTAAATGCATGATTAAGCCTTTGTGTCCTGGTCACCTAGAACATTGGTCCAAAAGGGGCTTTTGGCTGAGCTCAGTATACTTCTGATACGCTTTGTGCTTTTTCCTGAAGGGGCATCTGAGATTTTAAAGGACACAGATCTGCTTGGGCCACATGTGCATAATTGGGAATTACCCAACATAATTGCTTTTATGCAGGGCTTCTGGCCAGAATGACTAGATATAAATGCTACAAATGAATCACTTGATACATGATATCAAATTTTAATTAGGCAAAATTGAAAGGAAAGGCAAATGGGAAAATTATTCTTTCTCAAACCCTCAGAAGAGACACAAAAACATTCTGTCATGATCCAAGATGTAGGGGAGAAATTAAGATATAAGAGGAAAGGAAATGAAAATATTTTCTACATTTAGCCCAGAAAAGCAAGTTACAGGAGAGGAAAGGACAGTCAAAAACAAGATGGAATTCTACTCCACAATAAAGAAGAACAAAATTGTGTCATTTGCAGGAAGATGGATGGATCTAGAGAACATTATGCTAAGTGAGATTAACAGTCACAAAAAGTGAAGAGTCATATGTTTTGTCTCATATGTGGAAGGTTGGGAGAAATCAGGATACAAGAGGGACTTCAGATAAAGGAGAAACCCCAGTGGAGTGATGGAGGAAGTGTAGGGAAGGAGGTGTGGGAGGGTTGCAGGAAGAGAGAATTAATGAAGGAAACACTTCCATTGATGCTATATACATATGCAAACTTGTTAATGCCAATCTTAATATTATGTACGGGGAAGGGGAGGGAGTGCGGTAGGAGCCAGGGGAAGCTCACCAAGTAATGTGTGCGTGTATGTCCCTATCACTCTGAACTTCGTTATGATGTAATATTACAATGCACTTATAAAAGTATATTATTAAAAGTATTTGTCAATACAAGGAATATGAACTGATTAATAAAAAAATCAAGGGCAACATTCTTTATTCTGACTCCCAATTTATTCTCCAGAACATACATTTCAAATAGCTAATTTTCAGATCGAAGCTCAAAGAAACTGGGTATGAAATATATTCCGGACTTTCAACTGATGTAGGAGTACCAATGATGTTGTTGCTGTCCTTGGTCCTGAGTCTCACATCTTTATCTCCAATTACTGGGTTGGTCCCAAGACCTCTTCCAGCTCTGAAATTCCTTGTTTTAACACTTGAAACTATTTAGAACAACAGTTTATTTCTCCTAAGGCTGGGCACTCAGAAATATCTCTAAAAACAAATAGGATGAGTTCACAGTTCGCTTAGGTGAATATAACTTCACTGGACAAATACTGGCATTTCAGTGAATTAAAATCTGTAACTGTATCATGTAAGTGTCAGTATAAGCATCAACATAATTTGGAAGCTATAACAGAAATGAAAGTTATAAAATCAACTTTTTCATTATACCTACATATCATAGTAGATTTTATACCTATGAAATGGGTTGAAATATTTTGAAGGCTTTCTTGAGGAAAAAACATGGTGCCTTCTTGAAGAGATTAAGTACTAACACTATCAAAATTTACAGTAACAAAAACATAGCATGATCCAAATATTTCAAATTTTTCTTCTTTAAAATGAGATTGTAAACCAAAATTACTTTTTTATAAGTTTTGCCATCTTTATAGCCAGATATTAAATTTAATATAACTATCCACTAGCTCTGTGGGATTGTTTTGTAGACTAATACAATGTTTGGGAACAGGTGCTCTGTGTGCAGGATGATGACCACTCATAAAAATTGATCAGAACAATGCCAGGCCTTTAGCCCTTAATCATTTTAATCATCACCATTATTTTATTACCATTATCAGCATTCATATTTGCATTACTGATCTCCAGTTGGCCCCTTATCTTGCTGCCTCTGCCTCTGACACTGACATCCTTGGGTGTCATGCTTTTTAGACTTTGCTGTCTATATCCAATGATTAGCATAGCAATCCCTATCTCTAGTCGATCGGGGCATTTTCCATGTTGGTTTCAAGGTGAACATGGGAACAGGCTCCTTTTTAATTCCCTGCAAGCAAATAAAATTGGATATCAACTTTTACTAAGCTGAACTGGTAGCCAAGCCCAGACTCCATCTTTTAGGGACATGGTTCTTTCTCTCCATCTCTTTCTTTTTGGCTTGTCAGCCACCTCCACATGAATATAGTCACAGTGACCACTGTTATCACCACACACCTTAACCCTTTCTTCACTGGATCTACTGCAGACATCTTCTGACTTTAAGGTCAAGAAGAAAACTCATCACAAACCTCAGCAAGAGAAGATGCCTTTTGCCCTACTTCTGTCAATGTGCTTCCCCAAGGTCATTGATGATAAAAAACACTTGTTAACTACAAGAGAGAAGCTCAGTAGTGGAATGGTCTAATCATAGACCCAAAGATAGAAGCAACCTTTCCTATGAAAGTGCTCACTCTCCAACTTAAGGAAATAATGGATTAAAATAAAGTTGATTTCCAAATTCTTACTACTTGGTTTCTAAAATTCAAGACCTTACTAGATTCAGCTATATCAGAATGCTCGCTGCTATTGTAACTTACTATTAGAACCCTCACTATCCCAACTTAGAAATGGAATAGATTTGAATAAGAAGGGATAATTTATATAATGTAGTTCAAAGTTGGTATATCTCCTAGAACCTGAATTATTCCCTCTTCCCTGTGATCCCTTCATTAAGGTAGACAAGAAGAAATGCAAATTTATTCATGAAGCTAGTATACTTTAATATCAAAATCTATAAAGAGAGCATACCAAAAAGAAATAAAAAGGAGAGTGGGGCATGGTGGTGCACATCTGTAATCCCAGTCCTTGGGAGGCTGAGACAGAAGGATCAGAAGTTCAAGGCCAGCCTCAGCAACATAGAGAGACCCTTGGAAACTTGGTGAGGCCCTGTTTCAAAATAAAAACTAAGGCTGGGCGTGGTGGCACACGCTTGTAACCCCAGTACTTTGGGAGGCGGAGACCGGAGGATCCGGGTTCGCGGCCAGTCTCAGCTTTCTCTCTCTCTCGCTCTCTCTCTCTCTCTCTCTCTCTTTCTCTCCTTAGTGAGGCCCTCCGCAACTTTGTGAGACCCAGTTTCAAAATAAAGTATAAAAAAATAGGGCCGGGGGCGTAGCGTGGAGGTAGAATGCCCCTGTGTTCAATCCCCGTGTGATAGTTAATCTAAGTTGTCAACTTGACCTGATCATGACACACCCAAGATTATGTGATTTTGGGTGTGTAACAGCAGATTAAAGAGAAAGCCCTGCCCTGAATGTAGGCAGCAGAATTCTGATAGGTGCGGACTTAGATAAAAAGGGAGAAGCGACTCGTGTGTGCGACTCGTTCCGAGGAAAGCGCATCTGCTCT